>BLSH010105798.1:1238057-1255027 GCA_018402905.1 Glandirana rugosa | reverse complement strand
TAATATTAGCACCTTGGTTTTTACTTTTATTTTCATTCATATGGTATTCACTGTACACAATATAATATTATCCATGAGCGATGCCAATTCCACTTACCCTCTTTATATTTTATAGATATTAAAGTGAGCCTGTGGCCAAGCTATGGACATACAACGGTCTACATCAGCCTTTCTCAACCTTTTCAACACAGAGGAACCCTTGAAATAATTCTCCGGTCTCGGGGAACCCCTGCTAGAAATTAAAAATCTACAATTCATGATACATTAGTGTGATGGTCAATGGGAAGATTGCTCCTTACGCTTGTGGTCATTCAGAAGAATTACCCCCTTACAGATAGCTAAAAAGATGAATGGTGTCAGTGAGAATTTATCTGAGAGGTAGAAATTGACCATTGCTCAAGGAACCCCTAGCAACCTCTGGAGCAACCCTAGGGTTCCACGGAACCCTGGTTGAGAAACCCTGGTCTACATAGTTGACTCACTGACCTCTGTAGCTGCATGCTTTATGGAGCAATTCATTTTGTCAGCTCTGCTCATCATGCTCATCCCTCCCTGCAGTTACCTAGCAGCTGCTCTTCCCTCCTAGCAGTGATCTCAGCTCACATGCAGGCATTCTTGTGAGCAAAGCACTGCCTGAATGTGCAAATACTGATGTACAGCTGCTGTGTATTTCAGCCTGTCATTGATTTTAACAGGCTGCTGGCAGCGAGCTGTACTGTGACTCCAGGGCAGAGAAGTACCCAATGCATAGCCTTGTGCATATACCCTTAAAGTGTTTGTATGCCCCAAAAAAAACCAAAAAAAAAAACCTGTAAGGCAAAGGCATAATGAGCTAGTGTGCACCGCAGAACGCAGTCTGGGTCCGTGACTCTGGCGCTGTGAGTGGCTGGAGCTGCGATGACATCGCGGGAGCCTTCCGTTCCAGCATGATACGCCGGACCTTAACTGCGCATGTGCCGCTGATGTCAACAGCTGCATGCAAGGTGAATATCTCCTAAACCATACAGGTTTAGGAGATATTCATTTTATCTACAGGTAAGCCTTATTATAGGCTTATCTGTAGGTAAAATGACCAAGTGGACAATACAACCGCTTTAAAATCCAACATTTCCAGGAATGTTGAATTCCTGGTCAAGCACTACAATCAGCAGTATGATCCACCGGCCTACCATCACATACTGTGTTCAGTAAAAATGTTGGGCTGCAAAAGAAACCACACAGCACAACCATGAATCAAGCTAACTGACCCTCCTGGAAGTGTTGGATTCTGAAGATACTTCAGGAGTTAGTTTCTCTTCAATACAGCAAAGATCAGCAACAGAATCTATTTAGCTGACTTGTATATAGTTAAATCAAAAAAATAAATCAACAAAAATAAAAAATCAATGGCTCAATATCAGTAATAAAATATTTATTTGTGCCAACATACTCACATAAGGAGACTACAAGCGTGTCTTGCAAAGATGGTGCCCGGATATTGGCGTGCACAGATAGGAGCAGTCCGACATGTTTCGTGTAAAATTGTAGTATTCCCAACGCACACGTTCCTGCGCAGATGGCTGAGTTCTAATACGGGTGCTGAAACGACCAACGGCTGGAACCGTATAACATCAGAGCAAGAAGTGTCCCAGGCACACTGGAATCTCCAAACGCGTCCAAAGACTTTGGAGATCCCGGTGTGCTGTTGACGCTACTTGCTCTGTGTTTCGTGTAAACACACGTCTTCAGGGAAACATTTTGTATATAGTTAAAGATTTGGATATTAGGCTAAGGTTAGACTTGCACCTAAAGTGCTACGGCAATATGACGCCTCTTCACGCCTGTTTTAACCCTGTGAATACAGCATCAACATGCAACAACCACATGCATTGGACGCATTTGAGGGCATCCCCATTTGCTTGAAGCAATCGTTTTTGCCACTGGTGCGAAGCAAAGCATGGTGACCACAGCATCTGAACATCCCTGTCTGCTGCCTTTGCAGCCTAAGGGGGGTGTTTGAAGGGAATTAAAAACATGGCTGAACCACTCAACCACACGTTTTTAACTCCCCCAAATCACAAATCTAAACATGCTCTTATATGTTATGGCACTTTACAAGTCCTAATTCTTTTTTGCCCTTCCCTACTGAATAAGCCTCGGCGTCTTCATGTGAATTTTGCTGAATAACATAATTTTTCTCCCCCAGTCTCCTACGTGAAGGCCCCTGTCCGCTGTCCATGCTCTGATAGAGCAATTTGTGTTAGTTCAGTAGCCTGATACATAGCCCCAGGCCTGTTTTTCTACAGTGAGTGTCTTATTCAATGACCCTAAATAAGACTCTGCTGGGGAACATTGCCACGGCTAACCTCACCGCCAACACAACCCATACAGTTCATGTGATGTGCCAAACTTCTAATTAGAACTTTCATGCAATTACTGTCCAGGGACTAGAGCAGGACGCAGGAGGGTGTAAAGGCTCTGTACTTTGGATCTCAGTGCTGAAATATGTAGAGATGTGGATAATTGATTCAAGAGGGACACTAAATAAAATGTTCATGCTTCATGAACTTCCAAGCAAGCATGTGATCAAATTAAATAGACCCATTTTATCACAAAGTCTGCTGTGAGAACGAAAAAAACACAATCGCTTTCAAAATTAATCTGTCCACAATCAACAAATAAAGTTTGCATCATTTATTTATTTCAGGTGCTTATATAGCGCTGTCAATTTACGCATATACATTGTACATTCACATCAGTCACTACCCTCAAGGAGCTTACAATCTAAGGTCCCTAACTCACATTCACACACTAGGGCCAATTTAGACAGGAGCCAATTAACCTACCAGCATATCTGGAGTGTGGGAGGAAACCGGAGTACCAGAAGGAAACCCACACAGGCGCAGGCACAGGGAGAGCATGCAAACTCCAGGCAGGTTGTGTGGTGGTTGGGATTCCAACCAGCGACCCTTTTGCTGCCAGGCAAAAGTGCTATCCACTACAGCAGTGGTTCTCGACCCTGTCCTCAAGTACCCCCAACAGGTCATGTTTGCAGATTTTCCTTCATCTTGCACAGGTGCTTTAAATCAGAGTCAATGGCTTGGTATTTTGGACAGCTATTTTATCTAAGAGAATTTCCCAAAACATGGCCTGTTGGGGGTACTTGAGGACAGGGTTGAGAACCACTGCACTACACCACTGTGTGTACCTGTCATCACTGCACGGTAGTAAAGGCCATTTAGTGGACTGAGCCAAAATTCCACTTATGGGTTGAGGATACATTAAAGTGTTACTAAACCCAGGACCCTGCATTCACTATATCTGGTCTCCCACAGTACACAGAACATGGAAATGCAATTATTTTTAGTAAATATAAACTACTTTGTGGTACAGGTCCAAAATGCTTTGTGCACATTTCACGCGTTCCTGTTTTTGGACTTTCAACTTTGTCCGGCATGACACCTACTCCATTTCTCTTGGCTCTAACTATAATTCACCACAACCTACAAAAACAATCAGTACAGACCCCCTTTGTCGATCGGCTCTCCTCTACTCATGTCTGCAGACACGAGTAGAGGATAAGCTAATAAACGGCTCTTCCTGTGTACACTGTGATCAGCCGTGATTGGTCACGGCTGATCACGTGGTAAAGAGCTTCCGATGGAAGCTTTTTACTGAGATTGGTAATGCAGTGTGTCAGGCTGACACACAGTAACATCAATCGCCGTGCTGTGTGGGCGTGTGATCGCGGGTTATCTGCCCGGACATCATATGACGTCCCGTCAGGATAACTGAACCAACGCCCGGCCGTCATTGGCGGGAAGTGAGTAATGGCTGTGTGTTGAGTTATTTTGAGGGGACAGCACATTTACACTGTTATACAAGCTGTACACTCACTACTTTACATTGTAGCAAAGTGTCATTTCTTCAGTGTTGTCACATGAAAGATATAATAAAATATTTACAAAAATGTGAGGGGTGTACTCACTTTTGTGAGATACTGTATATGTCCGTTCCATACCGAGAATTCATATTTTTATTTTTTTGATTATTTTCCATCTTAGCCTGGTCTATATGAGTCTCCTGTGGCCATACGAGGCCTCCCATTCCTAGTGCTGCAGACGGTCAAATTGACGTTGGTTGGTGGTTGATTGGGTACGCTTGGGATGGCTTAGACAGAGTGAATGACAAATGACAATAAATTAAATGTATATAAATATACCTACATACCTGTACTCCATTACTAATTGATTATCTTGTTTGTATGTATGTTTCTGTTCTTGTTATAGTCTGTTGACTAGTAGTGGTCCTTAAATCCCCTGAAGAAGCCAATATCGCCGAAACATGCTGGGATTAGACACTGCACAATGACCACCTATGCAATGTACTTCTGTGACCATAGAATTAGCATGTGTAAATAATTTTTATTGGTCTGATTTTTTGTATTAAATAAACTTTGTAAGTTTTATATTTGTTTCTTTACTGTCTTTGGCACCGTTATAATCCCACCAAATACCTGTTGTCCTATATACATTACTCCACAGATGAGGTGCCTGATATAGCGCTTCCACCTAGCCGCAATACTGCAAAAACTTTAAGTGAAGCCTCTGCCCAAAACAAAAGAATCATTCATAAGCAATGCAATGTTGATAGTGATTTAGCTGGTATAGTTTAACTTTTGCATGTGTCTGCTCATAAAACTAAAGATCCAGAGCAAGAAATCAAGCTAGTATATAACAATATTGCATCTCTCTGTGTTTGTGAGCATGGCACCTGGCATTACAAGCAGTCCAAGCCAACATTAGTACATGAGCCCCATCCAACCACTGATGACCTGGAAAAAGCCAAGTTTAAAATGGAAGGTAAGTCAAAACCTTTTTTTTTACTTTTATTTTGAATAGAGCAAGGTAGGGTTATAACCCCTGTCAGATTTTTTTCACCACCTGTGCCCCATTGGGGAGATTTACCTTCACTTCCTATTCCCCAGCCAAAACAGGAAGTGAGAGGAAATTTCTGCAAATTTAAGGAATTCCTTGAAGCCCCCCAGGCCACCAGAACTAGTGTCCCCATTGAAAGATTTCCCCTCCATCACTTTTCTGGGAATAATTGGAATTTTCTTTTACTTTCAATAATAACAATAAACAGGATAAATAAAGAGGGGGAATCTCCTTAATGGGGGTACAGGCAACATTAAAAACTGACTGTGGTTCTAATTCCTCCCCACACTATCCAAAACTTAAAAAAAAAAAAACATTCCCTTAAGTTATACTTTAAATCTACTCCCACTCCCATTCTAAGCCTATTCTATCTAACCTGTAAAAGGAAAGATGTCTATACTTATCTAATTTGAAGTCTCTCCGGTCTGGTCACATGTCTAAGTCCCAGTGTCGGCTTCAGTGTAGAGGAGGGGCAGCCGACAACTGATGCCCCATAGTAAGCCTATGGGTGATGTCCCTGCGCAGCCTCTGCAGCCGTTGTCAGTGATCTCTCCTCTGCATTGAAACTGGCGCTGGAGTGACCGGACTGGAGCAACTTCAGAACAGTTTAGGCATCTTTCCTTTTACAAGGTAGGTAGAATAAGACTTAGAATGGGGAAGGGAATAGATTTAAGCTTACTTTGGTTATGACTTGCCTTCCACTTTAACCGTTTTTCATTTTGGATAGAGTAAGAAAGGGTTATAACACTTGTCAGAATTTTTTTTGTCAACTGTGACCCATCGAGGAGTTATCCCTTCACTTCCTGTCTCATACCCAAAACAGGAAGTAGGAGGAAGTTCCTCCAAAATGAGGAAATCCCCAGTTGGTAGCAGGATCACCAGAACTAGTGCACCCATTGGAAGTTTTCCCCTCTATTCCTGTTCTGGTGACAAACCAAAACTTGGTATTTTCCTTCACTTGACAGGTGTTCTAATCTCTCCCTACTCTATCCAAAACTAAAAAAAAGTTATGCTTTTAGTTATACTATAATGACCGCAGACCACAGATATAATTTGCAGTGAATTTCTGCACCAGCGTAAAGATCTAGGCTTGAATGTGTTCACGTTTTTCCATGTGCTTTTGTGGGAACATGTCCAGATTAATTGACCACATATGTCTGTATGGTCATGTGTTTTGTGTACTCATTGTGATCAGGCGGTTAGTAATGGCCATGGTCATAGCAAAGGCATTTGGAGTCAACCTCAATCTGGTGATCAATGTCATTTGACAAACAGAATCTTGACAATCTCCCTCTGCTCTATAATACCAAAGGGCTGACAAAGTAGTATCTTCTGTTGTAGTGCTGCAAACCTTGTCATGGTGTCCGAAGAATATGGTATCACCCAGGGTTCTTACCCATGCAGGTTGAAGGGCTCTGGGATGTCTGTTTTGAAGGGAAAAAGCTGATTTTACAGTTTTGTGTAGAATTGGTAACTCCTAGAGCCCAGAGGGTTTGTAGAGACTTGAAGGAGTCCAAGGTTTAATGGTCATAGGCTTTCTAGTGAAGGAGCCGAGTAGAGCTCAGCATGTCTTCCTTGGCAACAAACTTCTATACAAGCAGCACCTGAGTGAAAAAACACCGGGACAGTGCCTGCTCTGGCCTCAAGAAGAGGCGATCTGACCAGACTGTTGCCTGGGAGAGACCGAATAAGCTGGAGCCTGCCAGCCCCAAGCTGGACAGTTCATTAGCCACAAGGCTGAGTGACTGTTATTAAGTAGTAAGTCTATGCAGAGACAGGCTGGGGGACTATCCAGTCTGGATAGTGAGGGGGCTGGAAATTTTCTTTTGTATCACTGTATCGCTAAAAACCCTTGACTGGGAAAATATAAGTACAGTATAAGGAAACAAAAGTTGGTGAAGAAAACTCTTAAACAAATGTTTAAGAAGCAGTCCACTTGAGCTGAACCCTCACACTCTATACTGCGAGTTGGTACATTGTAGACACCCAGGTGCTTTGGCTACTGGACCGAGGAGACCACATAAAATTTTGAAGGGCCCCTTCCCAAGGTAGCTCTGATTTTACCTTTCATTGATAAAAAATAAAGTTTTGTAGGACCAATTACAATAGTGACATAGCTCCCCCTTAGCAATTCCCTGTTCCCAGAGGTTTATATGCACCCCCCAAACCACCACCAATACATGGATGCATTTCCACTAGAACACTGCACAAAGCTTGTATTTTCTCTTTTTGCTTGTGTGGGATTCCTCAAACAGACTAAAATATGCCAGTAAGCCAATTTACTGGCATGCCTAGAATGCAGACTGCCACCAAAGCATATGTCATTATGGTTATGGATGATACTTTAAGCCTTCACAGATTACTTTAATTAAAGATTGCAGGCTGCAGTACCCACCACTATGCTGCAAAGTTATAAATATAAATGAATGCTTGTGTGCAGCAGAAATTATTCTTTTAACTGCCTAAAGTGTACAAAGCTTTTACATCTTGTAGCACTCCTGATATTGTCACAAGGGATGGGAAAGATGCGCTAAGATGAAGACTGTATGTTGTATATATCAGGCTCATGGCCATGCTGCCCATGAGGCCAAAATGCCCCCTTCCCCGACATGGTCAGGTTAGCACATCCCAGCATTTACTGGCCAGCCAGGGCCGCTGATAGATATCATGGGGCCCCGTACAGCCTACTTGATGGGGCCCCCTTCAGCCCCACCCTGACCCCGCCCAGAGCCTGCTAAAAACAAAAAAGACAATTTTGAAAAAAAAATGTTTTACTTTACTTTCTGTTATAAAACATCCAATGTAAAAAAAAAAAATCAAATTTCTTCATCAATTTAGGCCAATTTGTATTCTGCAACATATTTTTGGTAGAAAAAATAATAAGCGTATATTGATTGGTTTGCACAAAAGTTATAGCGTGCCATAATGTGTATGTGCTGCAGAGACCATGCCATCCATGCCAATCCAATAATGTGTATGTCATGAAACTGGCAGAAGATACAGATATGTAGGCTCATACAAGTGTTTTGTTACATGACAGAAGAATGAATCGTTTTCTTGGGACCCCTCCTCCATGCCACAATGCTGCAGTACAATTAAAGAAAAATTCTGAGGGCAAAAAAAAAAAAAAGTTTAAAGGCCCCTTTCACACAGGTGTTCCGAAGAGTCCGCCTGTCCGTTTTTCATGCAGACCTAATTGAACCATCTATTCCCCTCTATGGAGAAATGGATGTAAACAGACATGTGTCCATTTACACCTGCCTGCATCCAGTCTGATCTGCTAAAAGCAGATGGATGGGGATCCATTCCCCATCTGTCTAGTGGATTGGATCTGGTGACAGTCAGATGTAAATGGACAGGTGCTCTGTTTACACCTGACCGCTGATAGAGGGGAGCGAGTTCTATCCGTGTCCACTCTGCATAGCGGAGCAGACACGGACTTGTCATCCACGTGCTCAATAGGAATCAGTGGACAGATTCTCCGCTGAGCAGGTGGATTTGAGCTGGAGTCTGCCCATGTCAAAGGGGCCCATTAGTACATCACATCTAGAAGATGGACTACTGAGGCGCGGGAATGGACAGGGGCTATGTATCCTATATACAATCTATCAAGCAATAGAACACCTGCTAGAGCAGGGACAGCTCAGAGCCCGCATGTGTAAAGGGGTGCTGGGGATGCCATGTTCCATGCACCATCCTCCAGTACACGGCTGTCTCCCTCCGTGCAGCCCATGATAGAGATGGGGGGAGGCAGTCCAGCTAGTGTAAGTAGAGACAGTGCAGGGTCCCAGCTGCCTTATGCTCCCACTGGCCCTGGATAGACACAAAGAGAGGGGAAGGGAGGGCGTTATTTTTTTCTCTCTATGGACTGTTTGTGAAGCTACATGGCCCCTCCCCCCTGCTGGCCGGGGCCGGTACAACAGGGCCAGTTGTACTGGCTTATCAGTAGCCCTGTGGCCAGCTAGCCTGCAACAAATCCAAATTGAACAGTTCACGTTAAAAGCAAGGAGTTTTGTTGCACACATTTGCAAACATATGTGTAAGCCGCATTGGCCACATCAAGGCACCCCAGTGTACTGTGGTCCTAACTCTGTAATTTTGAGAGTCTCCCAAATTGGGGCACATATAGCAGTGGATAGATTTTGATGTGTGCTGCCCTTCCATGTGTTCCTTGCTGCAAAGGCTAGTTATACTGTAGGTTGTGATGGTTGCCATTTGTACAGCCGCCCATAGAGGTGATTGGCTGTATATGCTTTTGCACGTGTAAATACCAATGCTTTTTTTGCATACACATTTACCTGTGCATGCACGAATGACATATTACCCAAATGCAAAACTTCTGAGTTTTGGGAATATGTCATACATACAAGGGGAGGCCAATAAGTTCTTACCCCCACCATGATCTAGATGTGCTAGCGATCTGATATTTTGCAGGTTTATAGGTGGATATATTTGTAATATGCATGCCAACCAAGCCCCAAGCGAAATGGAGTATTTGTCATGCCCGACAAAGTTGAATACCGAGCTGTGATTAGGTTCCTCCCTCTTCAAGGGAAATCTGCCCAAATAATCCATGAGAGATGTCAGCTGTGTATGAACCAATGTTGAAAGCTGGGTATATATATATATGATCCTGAGACTAAAGAAATTAGTATAACATGGAAACATGCTTCATCACCCACCCCCAAAAAGGCTAAGGTTAAACATTCATCCATTAATCACAACTCGGTATTCAAGTTTGTCTGGCATGACACCTGCTCCATTTCTCTTGGCTCTAACTATAATTCACCAAGACCTACAAAAACAAAAAACGGCATGCATATTACTAAGGTATCCACTTATAAACCAGCAAAATATCAGATCCCTAGCACATCTAGATCATGGTGAGGGTAAGAACTTATTGGCCTCCTCTTGTACATATTCACCACCACACCAAGGATAGTCAAATGTCGTCCAAAGGTTTTATTGTAGAAAGGAAAGCTCACAAAGGGCCAAGTAGAACGCTTCGGAGCCACACAGGACCTTTTCATTGGGAATATGCCATACGCACATGTGCATGTAAACGCCAGTGCAAAAAAGCATGGGCGTTTTTATGTTGACAATTGCATAGAGCTATTCATCTCAGTGGGTGAACCCACATTTTTATGACAAATCCTGCCTCCACCCCCAAATATCTGTGAAAATGAAGCCTAACTGAATGGCATTTACAGTACGTAGTTTGGTTTATTATAACCAATTGCCATTTGTTTCATTTTTCATTATTTAGTGCTTTTGAGTGTTGCTGATCTCCTGCAGTCACTTTCTGTCTGCATCCTCTTCAGCGAAAGTTGGTGACAGCAGTGAACCATGACTGCATAATGTGTGCTGAGTGACAATGCAAAAGCCCAACTGAGAGATAAAAACAAAAGTGTTGTCACCCAAATACAGGATGTGTCTGAACAAGGACCCTCATGGTAGTATCAATAGGTATTAATGAATGAAAGCTGCAGATTTCAAATACTGGAACATTACTCTAGAAATTACATCACCATGTTGGGGCTTATGTGTAATTTTAGAGATTGTGTTAATATTACTTTAAAGCAGAAGTAAACGTGGGTATTTAAAAAAGAAAATCCTCTTGAAGGCAATGGCATAATGTGCTAGTATGCATCGCATACTAGCACATTATGGAATACATACTGTAACTTAGAACGGAGCCCTCCAGCGGAGCACTGTCACCACTGACTGGGCTTCCATCTTCACCGGTCTTCCTTCCGGGTTCGCAGGCTCCGGCTGTATGAATGGCTAAGCCACGATGATGTCACTACTGCGCATGCACGCGGGAGTCCTGGTCCTGGAATGGAGCTCTGAAGGTATGGCATGGGTATGCCGTCCCTTCAGAGCACATGCACCCAGAGATGCCAGCAGCTGCATCCCATGTGAATACTGAATCTCCTAAACAGTGCAAGTTTAGGAGATATTCACTGTACCTATAGGCAAACCTTATTACAGGCTCACCTATAGGTACAAGTTCAAAAGTGCACTTTAGTATCACTTTAAAGCGGAAGTAAACCCATCCACATCACTGCACTATACTTTATTACCCAGCATATTTTATTAAGAAATATTATCAACAGCATAATCATAATTTTACAGAATAAGTCTAAATTAGCACTAAAAACACTTCTTCCAACACACATTGTCCATTCACAGTCTATGGGTCTCAGTTCTAATTTGAATATGGCCTTACCCATTGGTTCAGCTTGGTTTGATGTAAGTATGTGTAAGTGATATCTGGGCGGCTGCTGGAGAAGCTGAAAAACATTGTAGTAGTCCTAGCTGTATACAGTGATAGCTGTGATCTTCAGGGTGCTGCTTCAACAGCTTTCCATCTGCACATTGACCACAGGGAGTTGCTCATTCAGCACTGCCACCATTTAAAGAATACACTGTATTTTTTTTTTTATTAATTACAAGGCATTCTCTGATTGGACAAGGTATATATTCTAACGACATCCTCCGTTCCTCTTTATCTCCTCCAATGGGAAAACACTTTGTATTCATTAAGAAAAAAAAATCCAAGGCGTTCTCTGAATGGAGGAGGCGCTGAGCAAGAAACCCCCCGTGCTTCAGTGTGTAGAGGGGAAATCATTGGAGCAGCATCCAGAAGATCACAGTGATTTTCACAACCCCAGAGGTCCTCCGGATATCGCACATTGATATGTGCATAAAGCCAAGCTGGACCAAGGTAGGAGTGGGAAAAAAAGGCTAATTCCTGGAGTTCCGCTTTAAAGCTTACACAATGGGCTAACATTTTATAAAAAGTGCAATTGGTGACTTTACTACCACTTTAAACTATAACGTCTTTTCAAGGCGTGGACTGATGAAAATAGTTCAGACTTGGAAAATGAAGGAAGGTCTTGGCAATGTTGCCCCAATGTATTTAGTTATCTAAAATACTGGCCCAATCAAGAAGACAGTGATAGTGTCTACAGAGCAACCACGTTCAACTAGGGTTCCTTCAGAGATTGCTAGGGGTTCCTTGAGTTGATTGACTTCTCATCTGATGGTGCCTGCAAGATTCTAGGTCAACCTTCCCACTGATCATCAATGTGATGGCAACCTTTCCCACCGACCTTGATTATTAATTTTAGCTTGGGTTCCCCAACACCTTAATTAATTCAAGGGCTTCTCTAGGGCAACCAGAAAAGCTGTCATAGAACAAACATTTCTGCCAGGTACAAGAGTGGTAGGATCTCCTAGCTGTAGGTCTGTCCCAACAGCTGACACTCACAGCACTGTGTGACAGATGCTAATCGAGAGCCAGGTGGCATCTCCAACTATGCTGTTCTGAGATATATTCTTGGACTTTGTGGAATGCGTTAAGATGCCACCAGCCATCACAGCTATGTGGTATGCGGAGAAGCCAAGCAATTTTGGCCACAGCAGGCATGGCAGCAGTCTGGTCATCCATGATATGATTTTACATTGAAATAAAGGCTAAATAAAGTATTTCCAGGCAGGAGAGGACTCTGGGAATCCTATCAGATTCAGGTTCTTGTCTTTGGTGGTTGGATCCTACAGTTTCAGATTTGCACATTCCACATTTTCCTCCCCCTCCACTTCCCAGACCCTGGAATGTAACAGCTGGTCGTAGAGCAGTTTCAATCTGTCACTTTTCTTTGTTTTGTGTTTAAAATTAGGAGCCGGGTGTCATCACTGGTGTGTAGCAGCCAGCAGGTCAGATCCAAATAGTTCCCTGGTATGATAACAACCTGCCTTTTTAAAGAGAAAGTATCCACAGAATTCTCAGCAGAAAGCACTGAGAATTTCTGTTATGTGATTACGACATTCTTTGTCACCAAAATTCCAAATCTAGCATGTGCCTCTATCAGGAGTAATGCCCACTGTGGCTGAATATGGTCATAGTGTATTGTTTTTTTGTCACTGAGCTATGAGAACGGATACATATTACTGATATACAAAAATAAGGAAGAAAACATATAATCTCCACTGACCACCACTGCACCTACATACTTTTCCACTGACCACCAAAGCACCTACGTACTTCTCCACTGACCACCACTGCACCTACGTACTTCTCCACTGGCCACCACAGCACCTACGTACTTCTCCACTGACCACCACTGCACCAACATAGTTCTCCACTGAACACCACAAAACCTACATACTTCTCCACTGACCATCACAGCACCCACGTACTTCTCCAATGACCACCACAGCACCCACGTACTTCTCCACTGAACACCACAGCACCTACATACTTCTCCACTGACCATCACAGCACCTATGTACTTCTCCACTGACCACCACAGCACCCACATACTTCTCCCTGACCACCACTGCACCAACATACTTCTCCACTGAACACCACAGAACCTACATACTTCTCCACTGACCATCACAGCACCTACGTACTTCTCCACTGACCACCACAGCACCTACGTACTTCTTCACTGACCACCACAGCACCTACGTACTTCTCCACTGACCATCACAGCACCTACGTACTTCTCCACTGACCATCACAGCACCTACGTACTTCTCCACTGACCACCACAGCACCTACATACTTCTCCACTGACCACCACAGCATCCACGTACTTCTCCCTGACCACCACTGCACCAATATACTTCTACACTGGCCACCACTGCACCTACATACTTCTCCATTGAACACCACAGCACCTACATAATTCTCCACTGACCACCACAGCACCCATACAGTTCTCCACTGACCGCCACAGCACCAGTACACTTCCTTTCTTCATTCACTGCACCTATACCTTTCTTCACTCACTTCCACTGCACATAGGACCATCTCCACTAAGCACCACAGCACATATGCACTTCTCCACTCTGATATATAATACTGATATACAAAAATAAAGAAGAAAACACATCATCTTCACTGACCACCCCAGCACCTACATAGTTCTCTACTGACCACCACATCACCTACATTCATCTTCACTGACCACCACAGCACCCACATAATTCTCTACTGACCACCACAGCACCCACATAACTCTCTACTGACCACTACTGCTACTATGTACTTCTCAACTGACCATCACAGCACCTATGTACCTCTCCACTGACCACTACAACACCTACATACTTCTCTACTGATCACCACAGCACCTACATACTTCTCTACTGACCATCACAGCACCTACTGTGTGTACTTCTCTACTGATGATCACAGCACCTACGTACTTTTCTACTGACCACCACAGCACCTATGTTCTTCTCCACTGACCACCACAACACCTATGTACTTCTCTACTGACGACCACAGCACCTATGTACTAGCCTACTGACCACCACAGCACCTACATACTTCTCTACTGACCACCACAATCCTTACATATTTTTCCACTGACCACCATAACACCTACATACTTCTCCACTGACCACCACAACACCTACGTACTTCTCTACTGACGACCACAGCACCTATGTACTTCTCTACTGATCACCATAGCACTTATGTACTTCTCCACTGACCACCACAACACTTATGTACTTCTCTACTGACCACCACAGCACCTATGTACTTCTCCACTAACCACCACAACACCTATGTACTTCTCCACTGATGACCACACCACCTGTGTACTTCTCTAATGACCACCACAGCACCTACATACTTCTCCACTGACCACCACAGTATCTACATATTTTTCCACTAACCACCACAGCACCAACGTACTTCTCTACTGACCACCACAGCACCTATGTACTAGTTTTCTGACCACCAGAGCACCTACAAACTTCTCCACTGACCACCACAGCACCTACATACTTTTCCATTGACCACCACAGCACCTACATACTTTTTCACTGACCACCACAGCACCTACATACTTCTCTACTGACCACCACAGCACCTACGTATTTCTTAATTGACTGCCACTGCACTGACCAGCACTGCACCCATACACTTCTCCATTGACCACCACTGCACCCATACACTTCTCCATTGAATACTAATGCACTTACATACTTCCTCACTGACTCTACAGCACCAAGTACTTCTCCACTGACCACCACAGTACCTACAGTACGTAATTCTCTACTGACCACCACAGCACCCATACATGTCTTCGCTCACCGTCACTGCACATAGGACCTTCTCCACTGACCACCACAGCACCTATACGCTTTTCCACCCATGACCACAATAACCATGCACTTCTCCACTGACTGCCATAGGACCCATGTGCTTCTCCACTCACCCCCACTGCACCTTCCCACTTCTTTACTGAGCACCACAGCTGTCAAGCACCTCTACAATCACCACCGCAGCACCTACACACTTCTTTACTGACCACCAGTGCATCCACGCCATTCTCCGTTGACTGACACTGTACCTGCGCACTTCTCCACTAACTGCCAGTATGCTCACGCTCAAATTGGAACCTGGGGTATGCCTACACTAAGAGCCTCTATCTTGACTTGGTGAGCGGATATTCTTTGTGTGCTCTATAGGGCAGAGTATTTTTATTTCAATGGTGGTAAGAGGTTTTTTGTTTTTTTTTAGGAAAACATTTCTAATCCCATGAGGTAATAACAAAAAATGAATAAATATGAAGTTTACATCTCCTGCATACTGTTTTTCATAAATATCTTTCTTATATCACTATATCAACATTTGATGTTTAATGGGAAAAAAAGAACTGGCAAGATGCAGCTAGAGCCAGCTATCATTAACATTGCTAAACTGCTGACATTTTATTGACTTCTATGGATTAATAATGGTCATTGTGAAGGGTGGCATGTCTTAGTATGTGTAAAGCCAAAACTTTTTTCTAATTTTGGATACAGTTTAAAAAACCCATAAAGTTTTACATTTATTTTATTTATTTATCTTTCTGCTTTGTGCTGTGAGACCTTCCCAAAATAAAGGAAATCTTAGACAGTTGTCACAGGAACAAGTGTACCCATTGGAAGATTTCGCCTATAGGGCTACAACTATGCTTGTTTCCCTGCGGCTGTGTTTGCACAGCGACAGCAGAATTTAAATAGGCTGCTGTACCTATGGAAAATGCAGGAAAAAGGTCCCTGCACCTTTCAAAAATCGCAGTCGCAGGGAAATGGCGAAGTGCTATGTGTTTCCCAGCACAGAAAACTGCACCACGGTTTCCAGTGTGTAGGAGTGCCATAAAGAATTATTAGGCACCCCTGTGCCTCTGCTAACAGTGGAGCATTTTTGATGTGAATGTGGGACAGCGTGCGATTACATGCACCCCCAAACCCACATATAGGGGGAACCTGGCATAATCCTGCTCTGGGGACCACCCACATTTTTAGATCTTTCCTAACTTTTAATGGTCACAAGACAAATAGAATTCTGCCCAGTGAGGACACAGGCAGAAGGAAATCCATTGTTTTCACTGGGGCCTGTTCACACCAATACATGGTTTACAGTGTGCTGGAAAAAGTAAAAAAGCACAATGGGGTAATTAACAAAGAGTGGTGCAGGCTTTATGACTTTCTTCTAATCTGTGAAAATGGAGCAGATCCTAAACCTAGTTAACAAGAGGAGCAACCTGCTCCCTGTTCTGTGCTGTGTCTGTGACAGACAAGGCACAGAGAGCAGTTAAACTGGAGATGCATGCTCTGGATCCCTAATGCAGAATGCTTAGTTAATTTCCTAGATTACATCTAAAACATATTGAGCACTAATCTGCATGCTTACCCATTAAGCATGAATTCCTCCTCCTCCCAGGATATATCCAGCCCCCGCTGCAATCCCCCCTCCCAGCACAAACCTTTACCCCGCCCCTATTGACGAGAGACACGGAACAGACAGTGTCTGTGTCGTGTCTTGTCCCTCGTCCAACGAGGAGAACAATTGATCCAAATCCTAGACGAGGTAAAAGTGTCTAATCTTCTTTCAGTATTTCGGACGTGGTGAGAAACAATTAATGGGGTAACACGAAAAAATGAAAAAGGTCGTGTGACATTTGGTACATAACCACACTTGTCCGGGGTCACTTTTGTTACCTAAAGGAAGACGGACACAGGAGTGACCCGTCTTAAGATAAA
>BLSH010105798.1:1198418-1237914 GCA_018402905.1 Glandirana rugosa | reverse complement strand
TCTCCGTGTGGTGACCCCCCCCATCTCACATGACACACAGTGCCCAGGGCAGCCGTCCCTCCTGCCCACCCCTTGTCCCAGCACTGCATGTCAATGCAAAGTACATGAGTGCTCTAGAAGCCCCCTTGGGTACTGCATTCTGCTCTGTGGCTTCGGATGTTCCTACTGACTTCTACAGTTTGACACAAAGTACTGAAAAATTGCACACTTCATCGAAAAGACTAGAAGTGTTTTAGGACTACACTTTACATGTGTAGGCTTGTCAACCAAGGGCCCAAGCGGAGTGCTCCTTTAACTAAGCCCTGACTTTCTAAAGATCCCTAAAAGGCCATGAGTGTAAACCTGATATACACTAGAAATAAAATGAATGATTACCATCTCATCTCCAAATATGTCTTGTACAGATTTATATCCATGTTGATAGAACACAGCGTGTAGCTGTTGAAGGATGACAAGACCTGGATCCATACACACACATGAGATCATAACTGCAGGCTGCCATTACAGTGATGAAAAACATACAAATGTCTAATATGTGTTATTTTCAAGTTGAAGTAGAACTTGTATTTCTCCAGGTGAGCGGTTGAGCTACTGTTTTTACTAGCTTCCATATATAATTTTTTATATATTCTTGGAAAGAGTCCAGTGAAGATCAGATGATACAGCATGTCTATGTTCTGCATCTTCTAATGCAGATTTTCCACAGAAACATATGAAGAACTCGTGCTGAATAAAGACAACAGTAGCTTAGCTTAAAAGGTAAAGCTTGGCCTATGTGAAAAGTATTGCTCCAGGTAAGTTCACACTTGCATGCTGCAGATGGGTGCTCGTCTAGCTCGCCACTGGCAGTTTGTTCAAAAACAGATGTATGGTGGCACACCATAAAAGTCCATGGAAATTCTTTATTAATACTAAAATATGGAATAGTAGGATACACAAGAACAGAGATCTCTACATCATATGATTAAGCGCCTGTGTGTAAAACACGTACAAAGTTCAAAGATCACAGCTCCTGTGTATCCTCTTGTGCCATGTTTTAAGGACTTTAAGGTCTTGTTTACACATGCAGTACCCTCTAAAGAGCAATCTGCGTTCTGATCGCTCTTCTGAGGGCAGTTGATTTATACCACCCCCTCCCCACCTGTTTTAACTTCCCCGCACCGTTGCAAACCAAATGTGGCATTGCGCGCTGTTGTGGGGCGCTCCTATTTTGTTAAATGGGTTGCATTCAATGGATGGCATTGCCCAAGGATTGCGACAGCTCGGTTCATTTTTGTAGTCGTGCATCGCAGCCACAGCATATGTACACCCCCCCTCCACTGCATTTGCATTTGGTCTCAACCACCTGTTTTTACTGTCTCCCAGCCACAAATGTAAACTATGCCTTATGGTTAGTGTGCCAGCTCCCATCTATTTTTTGCCTTAACCACGTCAGCCCTGGAAGGATTTACCCCCCTTCACGACCGGGTTATTTTTTTCGATACAGCACTGTGTTACTTTAACGTGGACCTTCAGTCATTTTTTCAATTTTCCATCTATTAAATCCTCTGCCCTTGTTGTGTTAACTTAAATAACAGTAAAACATTTTTTTTCTGCCACTAAATACCTTATACAGCCCACCTCCTGTTTTTTGTCTGGTCATTAGCCAAGACTTATGACATCATGCACAGCTCTTTCTCTCTCGCTCTTTCGTGAAAGTTTGCCAGGAAGAGAGGGGGGGGGGTGAGTCGTAAGAGGGCCAAAGAGGGCTGCAGAGCTGGAGGTGTGCCTCTGTGTGTCTGTGTAAATTCAGGAAGAGAACGGACAGCAGCTTCAGCTGCCCACAGTTAAAATGGCTCCAGCCAGACACAGTGGAGGGAGATTTCTGCATTATATTTGGCAAGTACAGAATCACAGTATGCTGTATATAAAATAATATGCAAAGTATAAATGCATATTATTACAAATTATGTGAGGAGACTGCAGTTCCTCTTTAACTGACAATTGTGCGGTCGCATGGTCACATGTAAACTGAGTGAGGAGAGGAGAGCCAATCAGCAGCATTTCCTCACAGGAGAGACCTGTACAGATAACCAGTGCTCTGGTTCTCAGTGCAGCCCTAACAGTACCCAGCAGTGATGCCAGTCTGTGTCCATCTGTGATGTAAATCTGTGCCCATCAGTGACGCCAACCTGTGTCCATCAGTGATGCCAATTTGTGCCCATTAGTGAGGCCAATCTGAGCACATCAGTGATGTAAGTCAGTGCTGCCTTTCAGCGCCCATCAGTGTCTGCTCATCAGTTAGGGTTGCCACATCATCCCTTTAATCCAGGACACATATAAATTACACAGGTTCTGTGACTGATTAAGGTGGTAATTAACCACTTCCTTACTGGGCACTTAAACCCCCCTCCTGCCCGGACCAATTTTCAGTTTTCAGCGCTGTCACAATTTGAATGACAATTGCGTGGTCATGCAACATTGTACCCAAACAAAATTGGAGTCCTTTTTTTCCCACAAATAGAGCTTTCTTTTGGTGGTATTTGATCGCCTCTGCGGTTTTTATTTTTTGCGCTATAAACAAAAAAAGAGCGACGATTTTGAAAAAAGAACAATATTTTTTACTTTTTGTTATAATATATATCCAAAAATAAAAAATAAAAAAACTAAATTATTCATCAGTTTAGGCTGATATATATTCTTCTACATATTTTTGGTAAAAAAAAAATGCAATCGGCGTATATTGATTGGGTTGCGCAAAAGTTATAGCGTCTACAAACCATGGACATTGGTTTATGGCGTTTTTATTTATTTTTATTTTTTTACTGGTAATGGCGCCGATCTTTTTTGTCGGGACTGCGATATTGCGGCGGACATGTTGGACGTTTTTGACACTTTTTTGGGACCAATGACATTTATACAGCGATCAGAAATGTAAATGTCCACTGATTACTGTATAAATGTCATTGGCAGTGAAGGGGTTAACTTGCAGGGGGCAGTGAAGGGGTTAACTGTGTTCCCTGGGTGTGTTCTAACTGTGGGGGGGGGCGGGCGGGGTTGGCAGGGGCATGACAGATCTAACCCCCCCTCACAGGGCCCAGCTCTCTGGAAGGAGATCGCGGGTCTCCGGTGGACAACCGGTCCGCCCGACCCGTGGGCATGCTCCCGCGGCGTGCGGCGACGCTCGCACCAGCGGGAGCGCGCCCAGCACGAGCCTCCCGCCATTTTAGAGCCACGCTGTAGCCATCATTCGGCTATGGCGGCGGCGCGAGGAGAACTCACTTGGAGCCTTATCTGCATTATATTAGCCTCAGAACCTGTTTAATTCATATGTGTCCTGGATTAAAGGGATGATGTGGCAACCCTATCACCAGTGCCGCCCATCAGTGCCACCTTTCAGTGCCCATCAGTGCTGCCTATCAGTGCTCATCAGTGCTGCATATCAGTGCCACCTATCAGTGCTGCATATTAATGCCTCCCCACCAGTGCCCTCTCATCAGTGCTGCATATTAGTGCCTCCTCATCAGTGCTGTCTCATCAGTGCCCATCAGTGCAACCTATCAGTGTCCATCAGTGCAATCTATCAGTGCCCATCAGTGCAATCTATCAGTGCCCATCAGTGCAGCCTCATCAGTGCACATCAGTGAAGAAGAAAAATTACTTATTTACAAAATTTTCTCACAGAAACTAACAAAAACTTTTTTTTAAAAAAAATTCCGTCTTTTTTAGTTTTTTTTAGCATGTGATTAAAATACCACCAAAATAAAGCTCTATTTGTGTGAAAAATGATAAAAACTTAATTTGGGTACAGTGCTGCATGACCGCCCAATTGTCATTCAAAGTGTGACAGCTCTGGAAGCTGAGAAGTAGCCTGGGCAGGAAGGGGGTAAAAGTGCCCGGTATTGAAGTGGTTAAACAGCAGGTACGCCCAACCAAAGATCCAATCCTTGCCCATCCACAATACAGAAATCTTGGGAGAATGTGGGTGAGGCTGGCATGTGATTTATCGTGCAGGAAGCACACAAGGCAGATATATACAGTATCTTTGTGAAATAAATACCTATAAGAAAACCTTTAACAAAGCCATGGATATCCAGCAGCTCAGGCGTTAACCATAAGGGGGAGCTTCCAGTAAAGATTCATTAATCAGGCGGTGAGATCTGTGCCACGTGCTGGGGACAGACAGTGGATTTACTCCCACATGTCAAACATCTCTAAGTTTGTTATGACAGGGGAACATAAGTGTTTACATTTGGATGGCGTCTATGCATTTCCAACATACATTGTATTGCCGGCAATGGGAACAGGTAATAACCATTATGAGCGGCCAGGCGGAGAAGAGACCCTTTTATTGACCTAGCTCATACTGGTAAGTGTATATGCTGTTTAATGAGCACTGATAAAAATCACATATTAAAGAGCAGAAAATATGATATCCCTCTACAGAGAGGAGAGATGAACATGGATAAGCCTTAAAGCTGAACTCCGGGCACAAATATTTTCATTTAAATATATTTCTCAATGGTCACAAAGGATATCAATCCACTTTGTGTGCACCAAATACCCAGATATCACCTTGTAAATGTAGCAGTGACACCATCACTGTGCTGTACTTGGCCTGTGCAGAGAGCAGAGCAGTGGGAGGAGCCCAGCAAGCTCCACCCACTACAGACTGCTTGTAGAAAACTACAGGAGGGGGCGGAGACAAGACCAGTCACCCTGCACATGAAGAGAGAGCAGCAGTGACTGGTCTTTATTACAGTAAGCTCCTGCTCAGAAGCAAAGTTTCACACTGGATTAGTGTACAGATCTGGAAGAAATACACAAAAAACACCAAGATTCAATAAGAGTACACACGAAGTAGGAAACGTGGACAATATTTGTTAAGGTTGGAGTTCAGCTTTAACACCTTTCCTCCAAGCATATAGCAGAATGACGGCCGGGGGCTTTCCTGTTCCCAAGTGGATGTTATATGATGTCCTTCAGAACGGCTGCTTGTGCACGTGGCCATCCGTGGTGCCCCCAGACACACCTCATCACCAATCTCGGTAAAGAGCCTATGACATGGGCTCTTTACCATGTGATCAGCTGTGTCCAATCACAGCTGATCACAGTGTAAATAGGAAATGGCGGTTACTAGCATTCCTCTCCTCATACTGACAGCTTGTGAGGAGAGGAAAGCTGATAAGCACCTTTCCTCACAGGGGAGATCTGCCCCATCACTAATGCCTGTCAGCACCCACCAGTGATGCCTACCATTGATGCTCACCAATGATGCCAATCAGTGACCATCAGTGATGCTTGTCTGTGCCCATCAGTGCCACCTATCAGTGCCCATCAGTGCCACCTATGAATGCTGCCCATCAGTGCCCATAAGTGCTGTCCATTAGTGCCGCCTATCAGTGGCCATCAGTGCCACCTATCAGTACCCATCAGTGCTGCATATCAGTACTGCCTATCAGTGCCCATAAATGCTGTATATTAGTGCCACCTCATCATTCCTGCCCATTAGTGCCCCCTCATCAGTGCCCATCAGTGCTGCATATCAGTGCCGCCTCATCAGCGCTCCATCAGTGAAGGAGAAAGATTACTTATTTACAACATTTTATAAAGAAACTAAGAAAACGTGTTTTTTTCCCCCAAAACGTTAGTTTTTTTTAAATTTGATTAGCAAAAAATAAAAAAAAAACAGTGGTGATTAAACACCACCAAAAGAAAGCGCTATCTTTCTGAAAAATAAATTATAAAAAAATTGTTTGGGTACAGTGTTGCATGACCGTGCAACTGTCATTCAAATTGCGACAGCACTGAAAGCTGAAAACTGGTCTGGGCAGGAAGGGGGTGAAAGTGCCCAGTATCAAAGTGGTTAAAGATCAACACAAGGCAGCATGTAGAATCAGTGATCTGCTAATGCTGTTCATGTGTACTCTAATACAGTTTATTTATTATAGGTATTTATATAGGGCCAACAATGTACGCAGTGATTTACATACTGTACAGTCACATCAGTACCGGCTCTCAAGATGCTTACAATCTATGGTCCTTATCTCACATACATACAGAAATGCACACATGCTAGGGCCAATTTAGGCCTCATTCACATTGCAGATCAAGGTCGTACATGGCCGTGAATCAGCGAAGACAACAGGTGTGTGCGATCAGCCACTGCCAGGAAGTCGGTATTAATCAATGACCGGCACCAAAGCTGCTTGCATGTAAACAGACACGCAATTAGAGACAGAGTGGCCCTGGACGCAAACTGATTGCACACACCTGTGATCCCCATCTGGGAATTTACACCGACTCTTGGCGGTGCACAGCTATGTGAATGAGGCAATTTCCCTACCATTATGTGTTTGGAGTGTAGGAGAATATGCAAACTGTGTGCAGATAGTGTCCTGGCTGGGATTCAAATCTGAGGATTCCAGAGCTGCAAGGCAGAAATGCTAAGGCCTCATTTACACTGCTGCTGGTAAACAGACGTTTAGAGGCATTTGGGCGTTTTTTTCAGCTGCCCCTGAACTTTCCTCTATGTTATCTTATCAATACATTTACAAAGGGTCGTTTAAGGTCGTTTCCAGGCAGTTGAGTTTAAAGGTTTATTGCAAAAAAATGGGTTCAGACGCCAGTTCAGAGGAATTTGAAACGCCAAACAGCTTGTAAACGCCGTTAAATGCGCCTAAACGCGGTAACTCGCATCTAGGACCGTTTTGTTTTTTTTTCTTTACAAGCGCTCCTAGACGCGAACGCAGCAAAACTGCGGCATGCAAAACGGCTGCTTTAGACGCTGGCTTCTAGCTGTCAAAAAAAATCGTTCAAAGGAGGTTGAAATAGCGTCCCGTGTAAATGGTGACTAACTACTAAGATATGCAGTGGCTTGAATGTCCTCCTTCTGCTTCCCCTTCAAGAGAACTGCAGCATTTGTTTGTCATGGGAAGCTCTCAGTCCTTCACTCTCTGGCCATGCTCTGATAAAGAAGCAGGGTCCTTCAAAAATCAGACCAAATACATCAAAGGAGATGGGACATTTTACTTTATTCATTCTCCTTTAACATTTCCAGAACTACACTATATTACCATAAGTATTGTGACGCTTGCCTTTACACGTGCATGAACTTTAATGGCATCCCAGTCTTATTCTGTAGGGTTCCATATTGAGTTGGCCCACCCTTTGCAGCTATAACAGCTTTAACTCTTCTGGGAAGGCTGTCCACAAGGTTTAGGAATGTGTCTATGGGAATGTTTGACCATTCTTCCAGAAGCGCATTTGTGAGGTCAGGCACTGATGTTGGATGAGAAGGCCTGGCTCGCAGTCTCTACTCTAATTCATCCCAAAGGTGTTCTATCACGTTGAGGTCAGGACTCTGCGCAGGCCACTCAAGATCCTTCTCTCCAAACCTGCTCATCCATGTCTTTATGGACCTTGCTTTGTGCACTGGTGAGCAGTTATGTTGGAACAGGAAGGGGCTATCCCCAAACTGTTCCCACAAAGTTGGGAGCAGGAAATTGTCCAAAAATGTCTTGGCATGCTGATGCCTTAAGAGTTCCCTTCATTGGAACTAAGGGACCAAGCCCAACCCCTAAAAAACAACCCCACACCATAATCCCCCCTCCACCAAATGATTTGGAGGGATGGCCCAATACTTTTACGAATATAGTGTGGATGAGCAAGTTTGGGATGGTGGAACTTGACTGGCCTGCACAAAGTCCTGACCTCAACCCAATAGAACAATTGACCTTACAAATGCGCTTCTAGAAGGATGGTCAAACATTCCCATAGACACTTTCCCAAACCTTGTAGACAGCCTTCACAGATGTGTTGAAGCTGTTATAGCTGCAAAGGGTGGGCCATCTCAATACTGAATCTTACGGACTAAGACTGGGATGCCATTTAAGTTCATGTGCGTGTAAAGGCAGACGTCCTAATACTTTTGGTAATATAGTGTGTGTGCAATAATATATATATATATATATATATATATATATATAGAGCCATTAATGTCTAAACCACTGGCAACAAAAGTGAGTACACCCCTAAGTGAAAATGTCCAAATTGGACCCAAAGTGTCAATATTTTGTGTGGCCATCATTATTTTCCAGCACTGCCTTAACCCTCTTGGGCATGGAATGCACCAGAGCTTCACAGGTTGCCACTGGAGTCCTCTTGCACTCCTCCATGACGACATCATGGATCTGGTGGATGTTAGAGACCTTGCACTCCTCCACCTTCTGTTTGAGGATGCCCCACAGATGCTCAATAGGGTTTAGATCTGGAGACATGCTTGGCCAGTCCATCACCTTTACCCTCAACTTCTTTAGCAAGGCAGTGGTCATCTTGGAGGTGTGTTTGGGGTCATTATCATGTTGAACTGCTCTGCGGTCCAGTTTTTGAATGCTCTGCTTCAGTATGTCACAGTACATGTTGGCATTCATGGTTTCCTTAATGAACTGTAGCTCCCCAGTGCCGGCAGCACTCATGCAGCCCCAGACCATGACATTCCCACCACCATGCTTGACTGTAGGCAAGACACACTTGTCTTTGTACTCCTCACCTGATTGCCGCCTCACACGCTTGACACCATCTGAACTAAATAAGTTTATCTTGGTCTCATCAGACCACAGGACATGGTTCCAGTAATCCATGTCCTTAGTCTATTTGTCTTTGGCTTACTGTTTGCAGGCTTTCTTGAGCATCATCTATAGAAGAGGCTTCCTTCTGGGACGACAGCCATACAGATCAATTTGATGCAGTGTGCGGCGTATGGTCTGAGCACTGACAGACCGACCCCCCAGCCCTTCAACTTCTGCAGCAATGATGGCAGCACTCACACGTCTATTTCCCAAAGACAACCTCTGGATATGACGCTGAGCACGTGCACTCATCTTCTTTGGTTGACCATGGCGAGGCCTGTTCTGAGTGGAACCTTTCTTGTTAAACCACTGTATGGTCTTGGCCACCATGCTGCAGCTCAGTGTCAGGGTCTTGGCAATCTTCTTATAGCCTAGACCATCTTTATGTAAAGCAACAATTCGTTTTTTCAGATTTTCAGAGAGTTCTTTGCCATGTGGTGCCATGTTGAACTTCCAGTGACCAATATGAGTGAGAGCGATAACACCATATTTAACACACCTATTCCCCATTTACACCTGAGACCTTGTAACACTAACGAGTCACTTGACACCGGGAGGGAAAATGAATAATTGGGCCCAATTTGGACATTTTCATTTAGGGGTGTACTCACTTTTGTTGCCAGCGGTTTAGACATTAATGGCTCTGTGTTGAGTTATTTTGAGGGGACAGCAAATTTACACTGCTATACAAGCTGTACACTCACTACTTTACATTGTAGCAAAGTGTAATTTCTTCAGTGTTGTCACATGAAAAGATATAATAAAATATTTACAAAAATGCAAGGGGTGTACTCACTTTTGTGAGATACTGTGTATATATATATATATATATATATATATATATATATATATATATATATTGCAATTTAAATAATTGCTTGGTAAGTTTTCAATATCTATAGTAGCATCCATATATGGTCTTCTACAGTACACTCATAAACAAGAAGAAGATAGTGTTTTATAAGTGCAAGAAAGCCTCTGACAATACGCCAACAAGTGACTCATAGATTTTAGTGTTACAAGTGTATTTCATGGTAGAACAACTGAACTGATCGGAAAAATCCACATCATTCTCTGCTTCATAGGTTCCTAGAATTCCAGGTTCTAAAGGCTGTGCACTTTACTTGGAGGGCAGTCATTGTTCCAGTACAATGAGAATCCATGTTTTGTTTTGTCTCAATAGACGCAGCAGGGCTTGTAAAGTCAATAGCAACAGCTATCTCTAGCGTTAAATTTTACTGCAGACAACATTCCACGAGAGTCAGCTTAAATCCTGCTAGATTGTTTCCAGGAGGCAGCAGTTGCCCTAGGCCTCAAAGAAAAATACATAAATGTTAATAATACCTTTTTATTATGATTGTCCGTTGCCTTTTACAAGTGGGGCATCTTTAGGTACATTTAAAGCTTGCTGTCTATTTCCCAATTTCAATGTCTCCCAACCTCCTAAGGTGGAAAATTGTGCTATCATTTTCAAAAACATTTTTTTTTAGGAAGGATTTAGCCTTCCCATACAAAGTCATTTATATTTATTACAGGCATTTTGGAACATTTTTTTTT
Source organism: Glandirana rugosa (assembly GCA_018402905.1). NCBI lineage: Eukaryota > Metazoa > Chordata > Amphibia > Anura > Ranidae > Glandirana > Glandirana rugosa. The sequence goes on along the minus strand of BLSH010105798.1, from coordinate 1,227,748 downwards.
TTACGGTGCTAGCTAATGCAATAGCATTTTTGGTGGCATAAGGTATACACTGCATCATAGGTTTTGCTTACGGCAAAAAAATAAACGACCTCAGCTTGGGCAGAAAACAAAATGTAGTCCCAAGCCTACAGGGTAATACTATGTTTTGCAACAAATAAATAAATACATAAATAATAAATGCACCCATATGTATTAATAAAAAAAATGTGCACTTATTATTTTATTGCATTGGAGCCTGAAAGTCAGATAGAGGGTTCAGGGTTAGGTTGAGGTCCAAGATTAAGTTGGCTATGCATGGATTTTGCACTTTTTTATATGATGAGAATTTTAATCATATTTCAAAATATTTTCTGTTGACTATCTACCTAAATTTCTCTTTAAAATTTGAATTGAATCCAAGCAGGGCCCTCGGATTCCTCTTTTACCAAATTGTATTGTAACTATAATGTCTGCTTTCATTTTGTAAAGCTCTGAGCAAACTGTTGGTGCTATATTAATCCTGCATAATAATAATAATAATAATTATCTGCGAAACAATATCATATTTATGGTTTCATTAAAGAATTCTTCTGATCTACTGTACATGCTATACCTGCTTCATACACTTTTCTAACTTTATTTAATTAGACACTCTAATAATAATAATAATACTGTCTACATAAAAAAAAATGAGGACAATAGTATAAGAAAAAGTGACATAAGGATCTGAGATAAAAATAGGAAAAGCTGAGAGTTATTTTATGCAATTTATTTGACCTATCACCAGGAAATCAGTTGCTCAGTATATAGAGGTTTGCTGATGTCATTTGATTTTTCTGCTTATATTTCCTTTGCTATTGATTAAATTCAAATCCCTGTAGCACATCTTCTGTTATTTGTTATTTTGTATAGCTGCTGCTTTGGCATTTATAGATAACTTCCAGCATAGCCCTGTGTAACCTTGCCTAGCAAAGCATAAGTGAACCCAATCACTAAAATCGCATGTAAGCTTTAACATGGCATTTCAAAAGTAGTTTTGAATCTATTTAAAGTGGTTCTAAAGGCTAATCTTTTTTACCTTTATGCATTCAATGCATGAAGGTAAAAAAAACCTTCTATGTGCAGCCTCCCCAAACCTTACCTGAGATCCCTCCGATCCAGCGATGTTCACGATAGCCTCGGCTGTCCTGGGACTCTCCCTTCTCATTGACTGAGACAGCAGAGGGAACCCATAGGCTCTCACAGCCAGTGATCCAATGAGGAGAGAGCAGGGGGGGCATAGAGCAGCGGCTCGGGAGCAAGCAAGCAGCGGTGCCCCCAAGGCAAGAGGCTTTATCTGGGGGCACTGCTCAAGGGAGAAGAGCTAGGAGCGCCAGCGGTGGACCCAAAAAGAAGAGGATCGGAGCTTCTCTTTGCAAAACCACTGCACAGAGCAGGTAGGCATAACATGTTTGTTATTAAAAAACAAGCTTTAATAACACTTTAAAGCTGAATTACTGGCAAACTGCTATATACAAAGATGAAATACATAAGTGAACTGTTTTACCTTCCAAAGGATCTGTATTTCTGTCCACCCCCTACTGAGATGTACACAACTCTACTATAGCACTTTGCTCCCAGCTATGCCAACCTGACTATAGGCTACTGGGAAGCCAATAACATCTGGTAAAATAATCCATATATCCATATATTGATCCCTCTGATTGGCATGTTTCAGTGCAAAAAAACCCTCTGTCTGACCTGTAAACATGTCAATCATGGACAAAAAACTTTACTATCAAACAAGCTACCTCATCACTCAGTTTTACAATTACTCCACGGACTTTGTTGTATATTGTTTGTCCTGTCCATGTGGCCTCTTCTACGTTGGCTGAACTATCTGGGCCCTGCGAAAAAGATTTGGAGAGCACAGGAGGTTTGTGGACCTACATAGGGTCCCCCGCCATTCTAAAGAATTCCATGACCAGTCCTCTGAAGGGCTCAGAGTATGGGTCTTTGAATCCGTACCAGCGTCTTATCCCCCTGCCGAGAGATACAAATGGCTTTGCCACCAGGAAACCTACTGGATTTATAAACTAGATTTACTCTCGCCAGGTGGTTTAAACGAGGAAATAAAAACCAATGCTCTGATTTAGGTCCCAAGTTTACATGGGTATAGCTTAATGTTACGGCTGGCCTTACAGGTACTATTCTCCAGCAGATTATCCCAAGGACTGTACGATTTTCTCATCTTTTATCATTAATGGTTGGTTGATTATTATACTCTATAATGATTCATAATCTTTTACATTTTAGGTACACCATATAGTCTGTCGGGCCCTTAAGATCTGCTCTGATCTTCAGTTTCGACATATATAAGTAATACCCCTCCCCCACATTATACACACCCTATGCCCTAAGGGCATTCGCCCTGAGGGAAGGGGCTTGGTGCCCCTTCCTCTCTTTCCTTCCCTCCTCTCCCCCTTCCCATTTTTCCTCTCCCTCCCATTCTCACTGTGAAATTTTTTTTCTCTCTCTCCCCCGCCCCCTTCTTTTTCCCTCCATCAGTCTGTCCCCCCCCCCCCCCCCCTTTCTCTCCCTAACATCCCCTTACATATATATTCTTCCTCTACACAATATTCCCTCCTATCTTAATTTTCCCATATCCAACAGTTTATATACAGGATCCTTATAGATTTTTCTGATTTTTTATAGACACCCCCCCCCCCCCCATCCCCATTTTCATAGACCCTCTAATTCAATTTTGTTTTGTAATAATTTTTTAACAGTATTCCCTCCTCTTTTATTTATATAATTTTTATATACATTTTTTTAAACTTTTTTTATTATTATTTTTTTTGCCATAATAAAGAATTACACCCATCCTATTCGTGACGCCTTAGGGGTTTATAGTCAAGTATCCCAGGCACCATTACACTAAATCCCCCCAAAACTTTACATGCATCATTCTTGTTTAAATCAAAATTCTGTATTCTCCATGCTTTATTCACAATCCGCCATCCAATTAGACAGTCTTAGCTCAGAGATATGTGTAATGATTAAACCGTTTAGCTTCCTTGTCCTCCATTTGCCCCCATTTTGTGGGAGACTGGACTTTCTTTATGATAGTGTATGGACGTTTATGTCAGTGGAGCTGATGTCACAAGGTCTGACCTCAAATTTGCCCCTCTCCATCATGGCGGATCTACAGTCTGAGGAAGGAGCACAGCTCCGACAACGCGTCACCGCCGCCCACCCCCACGAACGAACGGCTGCCCGCTGCCGGAAGGAACCTCATCAGTGCCGGACACCGCAGCTCCAGTAACTGGGAAGCACCGGGAGCCACCAGCGATATCCGGTCCAGGGGCGCTGGAACGAGCCAAGACACCTTTCCTACACCATCCAGAGTAGCAAGGCATCTCCTCCACACTCAAGTCCGCAGTGACTTACACTGCAACACCTGCAGATTCTACTTGTTTGTGAGTAGATTTTATTGTGGTTTTAATAAAATGTGTTAAAAACGCCCCCCCCCCCCATCACTACACCACAGGACCCCTCCAGGACCCCTTCAGAGCCTGCCTTAGTATGTCAGCACTCTCAGCACACAGGGGTGAGGACCAGCGCCAACCAATTCTCTTTTCTGTTCCTGTCTAGGAGGAAAGAAGACCTGATTTTTTTCCTGCTATAGATAAGTATCACATACCTGTTACTCTGGCAAAGTCGTGTCGGGTCAGCTTGCCCCGGCCTGCTGCCCAGCCTGTGACTGGACAGTGAAAGGAGAAGCAGCATACTGATTAGCTCATCTCTCTGCTTGTATAAGCAGGGACTGCAAGTTAATTTGAGGTTCTTATAATTTTTGCATTTACAAAAACACACTAAGGCTGGGTTCACATATGTCCAGCCGCGGTTCCCAGCATGTGCGCCCCAGTTCACTGGTTCAGGTGCGAATCAGGTCTGACTTTTTGCCTGAATTCGCACCTAAACCAGACCCAAAGACACACAGGACCCTTTTGGACCCATTGTGAGCTGGGTACACTCACATGTCAGCGAGTTGAGGCTGCAGTGGCAGTGGCGGGCTTCAGCGGGTTGCGGGCTTCAGTGGCAGCTGCAGGCAATGGCGGGTTGCAGGCTTTGGTGGCAGTGTCGGGCTTCGGTGGGTTGTGGGATCCGGGTGGCAGCAGCGGGCTTCGGTGGGTTGCAGGGTCCAGGGACAGCGGGCTTCTATGGACGGCGGGCGACTCCTCCCTTCTTCTCCTAGGTGTCCAATAGGATCGCCTGTCCTTTCAGCCAATCGGGTGACGGGTATCAGACCCGCTTCCTAATTGGCCAGGAGGAGGCTTAGAGATGCAACAGCAAATATTCATTCACTGTTGCGATACACCTGGGTGGGCTCCGGACACAATGCTCTGTGCCCCAAACCGACAGTATTTTGAAGCCTATTAGAGCCTCTGGCTCTAATCAGTGCTTCAAAAAACACACACCCCCATCCCCGCCATAGGAATTCATGCACCCGGCGTCCTGAAAGGGGCTGGGCGCATGGATAGGGAGGGAGGTGGGGCATGGACGGGGGGGGGGCGCCCATGCACCCACAATGGATGGGCCACCCCTGGTGCTCCTGTGCTCCTTCATCCAGAGTGGGGGTGTGCTAATACAGGAGATGTGTTACTGGCAAGATCACCAGGTGAAAATAGAGGGGAAAAGAGTCTCATAAACAAAAGTAATACAGTTATCACTGATTAGTAAGGTGCAATATATTACATTTTTGGTTATGAGGGTTATGGGGTTAATTCCACTATAAAGTTGTATTAAAGCATTCAGAGCTAAATTTGTTCTGCTTTAAATCTGCAGCTCTGATTGATTTAATAACTGGTGATCCTGCTATGTAGGTCCTTTGACATTCTTAGTTCATTATTATTTATTTTATTTATAACATTTCAAACCCCTTGTAAGATATTCTATAAAAATAATATAAAAGAACTAAGAATTACACCAAAATGAAGTTAATGCAAAAAACAACTGGAGCATATGATATTGTCCATGTCTGTCTTGTCATTTTAAACTGTGTTGGAATTGTTGGTGGTGCTTTGGTTGCTTCACATTTGATAAATCGGTTGCTATATATTTTTCATTAGGTTTTAGCTGTTCTAAAATACTGAGATTCTTGTAAAATCCTTCCAGCCGGCCTCAGTCAATGTATCAGCTGGCGCTCATCTATTAGTTATAATGCTGGCACATTCCTATGTGTATAATCCTGTTTTCCACACTGTACTGGAAAGAAGGTTCATGGCTTCGCTGCTGCATGATCAGCTCAAGCCTGGACAAAGAAAACAGCAACCAGCTTTGAACATAGTCACCAAAGGGTCCCCATGGAAGAACAATTTTTGGGCCCCCATTCAGCTACTGCAAGAGTAGAAATGCTTATTGACTGTGAAAGACAGATGACTAGATGGATAAATAGTAGACTTTGTAATATGCATAAAGACTAACTTTGGCCATAATGAAAACTGCCTCCTCTCAACGCTTTTTTTTTCACAGTACATTGCGTACAGTAATACTCACCTTACTTCACAGTCCAAACATCTTCCTCCTAGCAGGTTCTGGTTTTAGGCAGGTGCAGTCTATTTTCTCCACTGCAGGTGGCACTCATCGGCAGCAGCAATGCGAGGAGGAAGTCGAGAGGAACTAAGTTCATCTATATTTTCCTCAGTCATAGAGAGGCAACATCCTATTGGATGCTGGCACCCCATGTGACTTTGGCAACCATGTTGGGTCAGGCAGATTGTCTTCTCTCTTTTTTGGAGATTGTATTTAAGACCTTGGCTCCTGGGTTTGGCACGCATTTCCCCTGTGGCTACAACAGAGACAGGTCATCTGTCCGTCAGAGACAGTGCTTACTGTCGGCGAGAGGTTCCAGGCAAGTAGGGAAAGTGCAGGGTTATGGCATCCTATCTGGAAACCCCTCCCACTTGGGTACGGACCAGCCAGGCAGCATTCTGCCCTTCGAGTCAGATGCTGTCAGCACACCTGAGACATTCTGCTACTACTCATCGCTGTTACAACCTGTGTGTTGGATGTATTGCCGAACTTCCATTTTAATACTGTTCTGTTTTCTGCACCTGGACTCTGCCTCCGCACCACACTGCATCTACCCACACTTGGTATAGTCGGCAAGATTTAAACCTGCACGGGGTGACCCCAATGGCTGCTTTTCATGCCATTCTCCGACCGGTCTTATTGCTGACCCTCTCAACATCATCACACCAGTGCAGAATCAGTGGTCCCATTGCCAGGTTGAAATGTGGCCACATGCAGGAGTACATGTTTACATTCTAGTGCTGGGAAGCAGAGGACTGGACCTCTGGCTGTAATGGGACCCTGAGGTATGGTCAGTATTATTGTGTGATAGCCCATTTTTTAGAAGAGACAAGCAATCTATTCTTCCATAGATGTGTGTGTGTGTGTGTGGGGGGGGGGGGGCGATAAAAAATATTTTTACTGCAGTCTTTTTTACCACTAAGGAACCCTTAAGATAGTTTTCAGGTCTCAGGGATCACTTGCAAAAAACAATTCATTGGAAGTGAATGGGGAAATGCCCCATACAGTTACCGACCTTTGGCTTGTTCCTCGACTATGCTTCTGCATGATCCCAACCTGTGACCACTTGTTACCGACCTTTGGCTTGTTCCTCGACTACGCTTCTGCATGATCCCAACCTGCGACCACTTATTACCAACCCTTGGTTTGTTTACTGACTACACTTCTGTTTGATCCCTACCTGCTACATCCACTATGGGACTCAGCTTGCTCACCTCCTGGTGGGGCGATGCTGAGGACCATGACCTGTTACTAACACGCAGCAAAACCTATCTCCACCATCCAGAGCACAACACAACAATAAAACTTGACAGATGTTCTAGTCTTTCCACATTCTACCCAAAAGTAAAAAAAAAATAGAAGTTTTGTTTTTACATTCACTTCAAATCATCTGGCAGTTTTAAGATTTCCAGATAATCTTGCAGGAAGCCCTAGCAACGGCAAAGGTGGACATGAACACCCAAAACTGACCCAGATATTTTCTGTTGGAATATCTAAGACATAAAAGAAGCCAGGAGTCGGCTCAGCCCACCAGCCTTGAACTAATACTAAAACATCACTTTAAGATGGTCTAAGCCTTCAAGCTGATATATTGAGGAAATGTATATTGTTTTTATAAAGAATGTATACCTGATCACGTTTCTGTTATATATATTCTTTGTACTGTCTTTTTGTTTTCTGCTGAACAATCTTGCTGTTACAGCTACTGGCTGAGCCTAGATGTCTAAACTTACAAGCCAACCATTTTATGACCTATTACTAATGCACTCCATGTGTCTCTAGTATTACACTGATATCGGTGCACACTGTACTGTGTCAGTATATGAACAATGTTGTTTATTTTCAGTGTTCATAATGAAAACTGTTGTTTCTAATATTTTATGGTAATTACCTGATGGCGTTGCATCAAAGTCAGTGTGATTTTCTTACTTGCTGATAATAATGGTCGAATCTGCCTGACTCTCATTTCATGAAGGCTCTGCGAAAATGGTTTGAAGTTCAGAGAACCTGAACTTTATGGCCAATCCTACTGAAGTCTAAGCGGGGCATATCTTCCCAGATAGGAAGGATAACTTGCCACTAATTTGTGGCAGCGTTGAACTGTAAGTCTGTTAACTCACTGCACATTTTCACTGTCAAGTTGTACACTTGCAGAGCATGCCAAATTTTAAAAAAAATGGCGTAGGGGTCCCCCACAAAGTCCGTACCAGGCCCTTCATGTCTGGTATGGATTTTAAGGGGAACCCATGTGCCAAATTTTAGAGAAAAATGGCGTGGGGTCCCCCCAAAGTCTATACCAGGCCCTTCAGGTCTGGTATGGATTTTAAGGGGAACCCCGGGCCAAATTTTAAAAAAAATTACATAGGGGTCCCCCCCAAAGTCCATACCAGGCCCTGTAGGTCTGGTATGGATTTTAACCACTTCACCCCCGGAAAGATATCCCCCTTTAGGAACAGCGCACTTTTTGCAATTCGGCACTGCGTCGCTTTAACTGACAATTGCGCGGTCGTGCGACGTTATACCCAAACACAATTGACGTCCTTTTTTTTACACAAATAGAGCTTTCTTTTGGTGGTAATTGATCACCTCTGCCACATTTCTGATCACTTCTATAAACAAAAAAAGAGCGACAATTTTGCAAAAAAAAAAAAAAACGATATTTCTTACTTTTTGCTAAAATACATATCCAAAAAAAAAATATAAAAAAAATAAATGTATTCATCAGTTTTGGCCGATATGTATTCTTCCTCATATTTCTGGTAAAAAAAAAAATTGCAATCGGTGTATATTGATTGGTTTGCCCAAAAGTTACCGCGTATATGAACAATGAGAATTAATTATGGGGTTTTTAATTTTTTTTTTTATATCTTACTAGTAATGACGGGGATCTGTGATTTTTAGCGAGACTGCGACATTGTGGCGGACATGTTGGTCAAATTTGACACTTTTTTGGGACTATTGGCATTTATACAGCAATCAGTGCTATGAAAATGCACTAATTACTGTGTAAATGTCACTGGCAGTGAAGGAGTTAACACTAGGGGGCGCTCTAGGGGTTAACTGCATTCCCTGGTATGTGTTACTAACTATGTGGGGGCTGGGCTGAGTGAGGGAGGAGAGTGTTCGTGGATCCCATATACAGGGATATACATACTATGATCACATTTCTTCCCCCGTCAGAACAGAGATCTGCTGTTTACATGCACGGCCTCCGTTCTGTTACTGTGGGCAGGGGCGTAACGATAGGGGTTGCAGGGGTTGCAATTGCAACCGGGCCCCATGGTCCAGGGGGCCCTGTACCTCCCTTGTACACCTGAATAGGAGGGATGGCGGGGGTGGCATTTAGAGGACCCAATCTCCTCCATTTTCCTCTATCCAGTTTACTTGTCTTCTGCTGTTCCCAGGTCCCCTGTGTGCTTCTCTGGTCCCCCTGGGGCCTGCTGCAGAACTTGTGAAAGGGCCCCACTGCAGTACCGTAATAAAGGGACCCACGATAGGAGTAAAGGGCCCCAGGATCAGTGGGAAGAGGGAAGGGCCCTGGCCAGGGGTCAGGGGGCCCTTCATAATTTCTTGCACCGGGGCCCTGAAGGTTCTAGTTACGCCTCTGACTGTGGGGGATGGATCGCGGGTAGCCGGCGGACATCGAATCCGCCTTACCCGCTCCCTGGCTCCCCTGTAACACAGTGAGCACGTGAGCGTGCCCACGATCCACAATCTCGCAGCCGCCATCAGGTGACGGCGGTTTGGGATATCAAGCCAAGTTGCCACCGTCAATCCACAGTGGTCAGCAATCGGTTAAGTGGAACCCCGCGCCAAATTTAAAAAACATATGGCGTAGGGGTCCCCCCCCAAAGTCCGTACCAGGCCCTTCAGGTCTGGTATGGATCTTAAGGGGAACCCCGCGCCAATTTAAAAAAAAATGGCGTAGGGGTCCCCCCAAAGTCCATACCAGGCCCTTCAGTTCTAGTATGGATTTTAAGGGGAACCCCTCGCCAAATTTTTAAAAAATGGCGTAGGGTCCCTGCACAAAGTCCGTACCAGGCCCTTCAAGTCCGATATGGATTTTAAGGGGAATGCCGTGCCAAGTTTTTTTTTAAAAATGGAGTAGGGCCCCCCCCCCAAAATCCAGACCAGACCCTTATCTGAGCACACAGCCCTGGCATGGCAGGAGGAGGTGGGGACAAGCGAGAGCCCCCCTCCGAACATTACCAGGCCACATGCCCTCAACATGGGGAGGGTGCTTTGGGGTCCCTGACGCCATTTTTTTTAAAACTTGGTGCGGGGTTCCTCTTAAAATCCATACCAGACCTGAAGGGCCTTGTACGGAATTTGGGGGGACCCGCCTGTTTGGAAGCGCCGCCCCGCTTCATTAGGTTAAGTGTGACGCTGGTGGCACTGGTATGCATATATGCTGGACGCACACATCCTTACCTTGGTCACGGTCCTCTCCTTTGCTGGCTATATAGGCGCACCGTACACGCCACACAAGTCTTGTCATGGAGGCTCAGGTAAATACTAGTTATTACAGCCACGGTGGTGGGTGTTCATCATCTATATAGGATCAGCCCCTCACTTTCTGATTGGACACTACTCGAAGTCCTTTCACTTCACTCCCTCCAGACCTCTATGGGTGTAGGTTCTTCTTAGCCAGCTCCTCTTCCCTTACAACTCCTTTGGTGTCTCTATACTACTTCCTGCTTATTCACTCATTATCAATGGGCGGTTCATACATATTTTTATTTATCTTTACAGACACACATGGAGTCTCTACCCCTCACCACTACCCATGGAGACTACCTTTTCTCTGGGAACCCCCGCCCTGTGTGTGCCCAGCCCGTGTGTTCCAATGTGCCACCTCAGCTCCCCGGGGAGACGTACCCAGCGTCTCCCCGGGTCCTTTCTAACGCATGCCTCTTGCATACTTATGCCATTTTTTTTAAAACTTGGTGCGGGGTTCCTCTTAAAATCCATACCAGACCTGAAGGGCCTGGTACGGAATTTGGGGGGACCCCTAGGCAAAATTTTTGTTTAATTTTGGCGTGGAGCTCCCCTTAAAATCTATGCCAGACCCTTATCCAAGCATGCACTGTATATAGTCTACACTGAATGCAGTTTATTATTAATATATATATATCATACTGTACATATGTATTCTTACACTGCCTACACAGACTGTATATACTCTATCTACACTGTATACTACACTAACTACACGCCACTAACTAAACTGCCTAACCTGTTGCTATCTCCACAAATGTTTTCACTATATTCGGCCGCTGTGTAAGCGGCCTTATATAGTGTGGGTGTGGACTCAGACCCGCTGAGCAATGATTGGCCAAAGGCACCCTGCTTTGGCCAATCTTGGCTCTCACAGCAGAGCATGCTGTGATTGGCCAAAGTATGCAGGTCATATGCATGCTTTGGTCAATCAGCAGGCAGCATTCCCCTGCAATTTCACTGCATTATGGGGCGCTTGAATTTCCCACGAATGCCCCATAATGTGCGGGATTCGCCAAACAGGCGAACCCCCGATGTTCGAGTCGAACATATGTTTGACTCAAACCGGGGGACCATTCCTATTGACCATGAATGTACATCGCGAGACACTTTTTTAACATTTTTTGACATAAAAGATTGGACAAAAAAGTCTCAATTTTTAAAAACATGTTTACACTTTTTAGGTGAGTGGGTAGGGGTATGATGTACCCAATAATCATTCACATGGGGGGGGGGGCAGGATCTGGTGGCCCCCTTGTTAATGGGGACTTCTACATTCCGATCAGCCCCCCAACCACAGACCCCAACAACCACCAGCCACAGTTGTCGGGAAGAGGCCCTTGTCCCCATCAACATGGGGACAAGGTGCTTTGGGGTGGGGGGCGCAAAGCCCCCCTGCCCCAAAGCACACACCCCCACTCATCTTAAAGGCATGTGGCCTGGTATGGTCCAGGAGGGGGGGCACTCGCTTGTCTCCACATCCTGACCTCCAGGCTGCATGCTCAGATAAGGGTCTGGCGTCGATTTTGGGGGGATCTCCTGCCATTTTGTAAAAAAAATTTGGCATGGGCTTCCCCTTAAAATCCATCCCTGAGCCAAAGGGCTTGGTATGGATTGCGGGGGACAATACATTATAGCCACAAGCAAGTTGAAATTACATTTTTGATCAATGTGGGGGAGGATGTGGTAGCTATATTTGGTGTAGGTGGGGTTCATTGATTTGTTTATTTCGAGTCACCACACAATTGCTTCCAGCCCATGTGCACACATCACTTCCTGTTTACAGCCACATTACACTTCCTACATTTGTTCTGCTGATGTATATCTGTAAGGACTACTAGTGCGATGCAGGAACCCTGCAAATTCACTGCGGGTTCCCGCGTCGCACCTGACTCACATGGCAGTTCACACTGCTATATGCAAACTGAGGGGAATGTCAATGCAAAGTTAATGACACCTCCATTTCAGCTCGCATATGGCAGTGCGAACTAAAATGGGAGAATTGTCCATCCGCTGTGTAGCATGGATGGAGAAATTTGTTAAATTCTTTCTGTTTGGCCTGTAGGCTGAACAGAAAAATGTGCATATGTGTATAGCCAGCTTTAGACAGCACACTTACTGCAGGGCTAGACGGAAGCTCCAGCGCATACTGTGCAAGCTCCAGTGAGTGGTCCAGCCTGGACACCTAAGGTTCTGTGGCTGTTAACAGCCGCCTAAAAACCTTTGTTGCTGCACAATGACTACGGCCAGTGCTAAGAATTTATATAATAAATAAAAAATGTATCTCTTACGTAAAGTTTCCTTGAATACAGTCTCCATTAAGGCCTGACCAATTCTCAAAAGTGAAAAAACAGCGAATAAACAAGAAGGGAAATTCTAGGTCAAAATATTTTAGCTGTCCAACCTCCATAAAGCATATCCTTATGCAGGTCCTTCACATGAGGATAGGTGTCATATTAGCATGCAATATGGAAATTTCATAGCAAACAAACTAAAAATAAATGCCACCTCTCTCAATGTCATTTTAATCAACATATTTTGCTGCATTAGGATCAAACAGATTTCGCCAATAGGTAACATAATATTTTTTCTAAATGAAACATTTCCTGAGAGAGACATTGAAACTGCCATTAGCTACTCTCCTACAAGGCTAGTTGCCTAGCTGTCATGAAGACCCTTTTACTTCAATACTTGAGTAACTGACCTAGAACCAGTATGCAGATACAGGCTTCTCATTTTTCTCAGATTTTATTAAAATGAAAACCTGTTCTATTCAGAAAATACATACGGCAGTGAGTCTATATAATAGCCAGGAATTTTCAGCAGTAGGTGAGCAAAGGGCTCCGGGGGACGGTCTGGCTCTCTACACCCGGGAGCTGCGATGCGCACTCACGCCCCCTCTCCTCCCCCCAACCTGCCCCTTTGGGCGGGGCCGGGGGATTGGGCAGGCAGTTGACTGTGCATCGGCGCCACACATCCGCTACATCCTGACATGTCAATTATACGTTGGGATGTGGGCGTGGTCACCTCCTTTAACCTATCTCGTGGGATTTGGCGCCACACACAGACAGCGGACGCTGCCTGTTTGGAGGCGCCGCCCCGCTTCATTAGGTTAAGTGTGACGCTGATGGCACTGGTATGCATATATGCTGGACGCACACATCCTTACCTTGGTCACGGTCCTCTCCTTTGCTGGCTACATAGGCGCACCGTACACGCCACATAAGTCTTGTCATGGAGGCTCAGGTAAATACTAGTTATTACAGCCACGGTGGTGGGTCTTCATCATCTATATAGGATCAGCCCCTCACTTTCTGATTGGACACTACTCGAAGTCCTTTCACTTCACTCCCTCCAGACCTCTATGGGTGTAGGTTCTTCTTAGCCAGCTCCTCTTCCCTTACAACTCCTTTGGTGTCTCTATACTACTTCCTGCTTATTCACTTATTATCAATGGGCGGTTCATACATATTTTTATTTATCTTTACAGACACACATGGAGTCTCTGCCCCTCACCACTACCCATGGAGACTACCTTTTCTCTGGGAACCCCCGCCCTGTGTGTGCCCAGCCCGTGTGTTCCAATGTGCCACCTCAGCTCCCCGGGGAGATGTACCCAGCGTCTCCCCAGGTCCTTTCTAACGCATGCCTCTTGCATATGTAAGTTGTTTGGGATCGGGAAATCCTTTCCCTCTACGTTCAATCATTGTTGTGCTTTTCGAGCTTTACTCTTTTGAACCCCTGATATATGAACACTATACCACAGCATCTGCTCCTGATGAGTGGCCTCAGCCACGAAACGCGTCGAGCTTTGGGATGCAATTACAACCAACATATGTACACTATAAGATCATTTGTTACACTTTCAATTATGGCACATCAATTCAGTATGATATAATGACGGTTTGTTCCTTGAGCCATGTTTTATTTGTATGTCCATGTACATGGGTCCATGCTGTACTAATTTGCTGTATGTACCATGTCTACACAATTGATCATCAATTTTCTATCATTGTCATGTGATATGTTTACCAATAAAATTGTTAATACGGTTTTACCATTTACTAGTGCTTGGTACTCATTTAAAGTCCCCCTGACCAATTCTTTTTCCTCTTGTAGGTCAGCAATAGCGTCTAATTAAAGTGAACAGCATTGAACGCACAATAAGAATATTGGACAAATTATTGTTTTGTTTTTTTTTTTGCATCCAGGTCTCATATCAAAAACGGATAGGTTACTAAAGCTAGGAAAATTCTCGTATGAAAGAATACAACTTCGAAAGTGATGTAATGTGTTGTATAGTATTGAAATGTATTCTTTTATTTCCGAGCATGTGTGGTCTTGGTCATCTGATACTTTACGGACAAATCCTGCACTGATTATACAAAAAAAAACGTATGCTTTGTTACTGTATGAGAAAAATGTTTGCTCTTGTCCCTTCAGATATTTTTGCATTTGAACTTTTGTGATTTTCTCTCAAAAGCTGTGTACCAATGATCAGATATTTTGGCAATCGCCGCAAAAGTGGTATTTTTCATCCGGTTTTCTCATCATATTTACTAGGCATAAGTTCAAAGTTTGGTGAATTGCTTCCCAGGCATCATAAAGGAGGATTTTGAGACCCACCAAGTGTGAGTCTACAAAAAATTAACTGATTTAATTAGCTAAACTTCAAGCTCATATTATTTTGGGTAGGCTGATTTTTTTCAGTTTCTTGAATTCTTCCATTCCCAGGTGAAGCTCCTTCTGCTGCTGATCAGTGGTTTACTGTACTATAAGAACTACCAAAGATCAGTAGTTGGATTGGAACACCTTCCACTTATTCACTTAGCTTACCTTTTGGAAGACATTGGTTTCCAGTGTAGGTTGAGTTGTGCAAACACAACCCAGTCTCATAAATCTACTGAGAAACAATGAGATTCTGAGGGTAGCAAAGGAAAGCTGAGAAGCTCCAAGCAGTGATAGCCTTGGATGTAGCTGTAAGTTCTAATAAAACAGCTGATTCCTTCGGAGTGGGTCTGTGAGGGGGGTATTTTTCTGTGGAAAGTGATTTAACTATAATTATGTAAAATAATGATATTAGTAGGAATTGGCTTCCTATCTAACTTGTGCTCCTAGGTACCTAGGTAGCAAGGCTGTCATTTGTTTTTTCAGTTTTGGTTGGACCCCAACAGGTAGAATTAAATTACTTATTGTCTCTCATTATTCCAGTCAATCCCCAATTTGAGTTCCAATACTTCTTTTTGCAAAATGCCATTGAAAAGCTAAGCAAAAAAGTGCAACAATTCTTGCTACATTTTCTGTAATTTAGAGGAGGATCTAGCAGAAATGTAAAGAATATTTTCTGATGAGTGTCTGACCCCTAGAATTCCCCAAAGACATTAGTAGACCTCTTGTAGGTAGACTGACCCCTTAAGCTGTTTATGAGAGGCAACAGTTACTCTATCACCTGTGTAGAAGTATCACACGGCTGAAAGTATACATCAATGACCTGGCCTTGATCCCTCCTGGCTGTCAAATGAGTATTGCATAGTAAACCGTTTAAGAACTCAGTTTCCTCAAGATTATTTTTGAATATAATTTCCAAGTTGGCAGAAATTCACAAGACTGCCCTCAAAGTGACCTGGGCACATTTAGCACTATGCCTTCTCTTTCCGTCCTCTTTGAAGTTCAAGAAGAGCCAGTGAGAGACTTATTTTAATTCATGACCGCAACTCTTATATATGTGAGATACATGGAACAGAAGGTTGTGCAGCAGGTCCAGAGTTAATCAGCTGTTGTACCACTTTACTACACATAAGTGTGACCTTACATGGAGGCAAACGGAGTCAAGAGTCCAAAAGAAGGGCCAGCAAATATAGTACAGCTGTCTTAATGGAAGTGGACTCAATATTTCCATGGGAGGGACACCCTAATAATGACCATAGCATTAGTAAATGAGAAAAGTACAACTGATCAAAAGTACCAGCAAAAGAGAAGGCTAATCTGTCCAAATTGTTGATGACTCACGTGAGAGTCAGCAAAACTTTTGAATGAAACTAACTTACAAGAAAGTCACAAAAAGGAATTAATAGGAACTGACTTGACCGATTCCTTAAAGTGTATCTCCAGACAACTGTTTTGGGTTGAGTAGGGAGATAATAAAACCCTGTAATTTTTCTTTTTTTGCTTTCTGTGTTAAATTAAAGAGTGTTCCTTTTACTTCCTGTTACAGAGACACAACAGGAAGAGAGAGGAAATCTTTTCAAAATGGGAGGAATTTCCTTGTGACAAATAATCCACTTATCCAGAACAAATGTCCCCCAATAAAAAGATTCCCCTCACCTCCTGTTGTGCAGTGACCACTGTAAACCTTGCTGTTACAGTGGTCAGCAGGACAAATAGTGAGTATGAATCTCCCTAGCAGGGACACAAATGGAAATAAAAACTTAACAGAGGTCCAAACACCGTCCAAAAGAAAAAGAATGACTAGAGATAATTTAACAACAACAAGGGGGCTGTAACAGTAAGGCTGTATTAACACCTGAGCGTCGTGTTTTTGAGTTTTTTGGGGTGTTTTTTCAGGGGTTAATTTATTTATGTATTATTTATTGACTTATTACTATTTATGTATTTTGTTAGGGGTTAAGGTTAGGATTAGGGGCTAATTAAGGTTAGGGGTTAGGAGTAGGGGTTAATATTAGAGTTAGGGGTTATTTTTTATTTTTAGGGTTAGGGGTTGGGGTAGTTATATTTATTCATTTATTTTATTTATTTATGATAATTATTATTTTTTTAAATCTATTTTATATATTCTTCTAGATTGTAAGCTCTAACAAGCAGGGCCCTCTGATTCCTCCTGTATTGATTTGTATTGTAACTGTACTGTCTGCCCCCATGTTGTAAAGCGATGTGCAACTTCTTTGTGCTATATAAATCCTGTATAATAATAATTTATTTATATTTATATATTAATTATTATTATTATTTTTTTTTAATTATTGCATCTGAGCAGAAAAATACTCAGAAACGTGCTCAAGAGTTTCCATGCATTTTTATGGAAAAAGTTCTTCAAAAACATACCAATCTGCCTGATTTGGGCAACAAAAAAGCTTCAGAACTTTTTTGTGCTTCGGGCACTTGGCTTCAGGCGACTACATAGAGAATAATTGATTTTCTTCTCTTCCAGCATCTTGGAGCTTTGAGCTTCAAGCTACAAAATGCTGAGGTGTGAATGGGGCCTAAATGAGAACTATGGTTATATTTAGCAGTACTGCTTATAGAAAAACTTTTTTCTTTTTTTTATATTGTAAGTTTTTTTTATTTAATATTTTTTATAAACATAACAGAATATACAGACAATCAGATAACCACAGTACTGAAATGACAGAGTAAAGAAACATAATGTAGAATTCAAGTACAATCGAATGGCATCAGGTATGAGCAATTCAAGAACTGCCTGCAAGGATCTAACTGGCGATTGAATCAGAAAAGTAGAGGTATTGTAAACCTAAACAGCTAAGGATGAATAAGTGTTAGGGAAAGAGGGGCAAAAAAGGGAGCGGGAATGGAAAGTGAGTGCCTTATAGCCAAGGTAAATAAAATTATGCCCAAGGGGCAAAGTGTGTCAGCATCACAGGTCTATCAGGCAATGGTCACAGTCCACTGGGTCCCAGATTTTTTTAAATGGGGACATCATGTCAGAAGGATTTACTGTTGATTTTTCATTAGAAAAAGTCAAGTGAAAGAGTCAGATAGTTAAGATCTTGCTATGATTAGTTTGGTTGCCGTCATGTACCATTAGTTTGAACAGAAGCTTCCAGATGCCATCCGATTTGAGGTTAAGTATTACTTCGTCTGCCAGCTTGGGAATGGACGTCTGCCAGCATTGGGATGGACGTACCTAACAATGTCAAACAAAATATATTTGACCTTTCTGTACCTAACAATGTGTCTGACATGCAGGTTCCTGAATGTAAGCAATCACAGGAAACAATGCCCTTTGTGACCTGGGGTGAAAAGTCCATGGCAGTTAGGTACTAAATGCCAACGGTATAACATTTTAACCACATTGGTTTCCAAGGCTAGGACATTCTGGGTTCAAGATTTAGTGGTGTCCCAAGTTTGGGCCCACTATTGAGGTTATTTAATGATGCTACATTCTGCAGCCCACTTGTGCATTCTTGTGACTTGGTGGTGTAAAACCAATGAGAAGCAAGTTATATAGTAAAGAGGTCAAGCCAGGGGAGTGTGGGTAATCCCAGCAATATTGTTCAAAGGGGATCAAAGTCACCCCATCTGACAGATCATGCATGTAACAAGGTGGTTTACCTGCAAACCATAGCGGTTCCATCTAGGGTAACGTATTATTGATTTGCAGACCATGAAACAATTTCCTACCATATGCTGTAACAAAGTGGTGGAAATAAATGGGTTCTGAGCTGATCCGTGTCTTGGTGTTGCGGTTTCCTCAAGGCAAGAAGTAAGGAGAATTCCTAAGAAAGAACATTAAAGGAAGGTGAGGTGATAAGAGACCTCTTGAGTAACTGAGGTCATCCCACAATGTCAAGGAGTAGACTGTACCAGGACACTCTAGATAGGACTGATCATTCAGGAGGAGCCACAGCAAATTAGAAGATCATAGTTCACTGCTTGGAGAGATACCCATATGGGTGTTTCATTGACAGCATGTTACTTAATGAGAGAAGACAGTTGGGCTGCTGATGGTATTTCTGTAGATATGGGACTCAACGGCAAGTCTAGGTCTGCAGTGTTCCCATATGAATCATGAAATCTGCTTTTGTAGAGGCATATTGTAAGTTTTAAACCAGCACTGGCTAATAAAATAATATATAAATAATATATATATATAATAATAATAAAAATATATCAGAGTGAACAGCAGATGAATGTTTTGCTTTTAAAAGAAATTCTGGTTCAGGCCACATGCAATTTTGACTCTATATAACTGAATGAAGATATAACAAGATATAATACACTAGTGACTAATTTGTAATTGCTCCCTGCAGTTCTTGTCACAACCTGGTTTACTCTACAACACCTCCTGGACATGTCCATATATAAAGCTATTAAAGTCTCACTTGATGAATTACTGGTCTGTGAGCCCTCGCATCAAACTAAAAGAAAATATACATTTCTTTTAATAAAAAAAAAACAGTACAAGGTTTAGGAAGAAGGGAGGGCAAGTTTTTCTACAGCCATAATCTAAATTGTTTGTCTTAATGTGGAACCACAGTCACTTCCCCTCCAGCAATAAGACATCCACAAGCTCCCTTGCTGTTGCCAACATCTTTTCATTAGCTTCTTCTGGGTTCTGTAGCTTCAAACATCTTTGTTGGCTTGGCAGGGATGATGTAACTCCTGCTCATGAGTACAGGAATACATTCATTTCGGCACCCGGGGGAATTGTACATTGGGCTGTACATGTACAGTTTAAGAAGTTTTCAAAGGGGAAGATAAGAATCCTTTTTTTGCAGAAGAGGCATTATTATGCAATAAAAACCCTTCTTTCGCGCAAATTTGAAATATTAACAATTTAACAGCTTTAGCAGTTGTCTTGGAGTTTCTGCTTCTCAGCTGGCTACAACACGTAGTGATAGTGTCATATTGTTTAGTTGCTTCTGGGACTACCTTCAATACGCTTATTAATTCCTTGTTACCTTGCTAATAGTTTGTTGTCTCTTTCCTAGCTTTCCTCAGCTATTTGGTATTTGATACTACACTGTAGAGATAGTTTCTGATAATTGTATTTTAACTTATCACTTTCATATATTTTTGGAGAAAAACGTTTTCACTCCTGCTGCTGTATGTTACCAGAGCGACATATATTACTAGGTATTTTCTCAGTTCCTATGGTTCCTTAAGGTGCTTCTAGGGGTTCCTTGAGCCATAGCTTATTGACCTTCTATTTGATGATGCCTGCATTCTCCCTGAGCCAATAGCGCTTGGCAGAGCCAGCTGTGTGACACCAATAATCTTTTTAGTAGTCTGCAATAAGTGCATTTTGACCACCACTGTAAGGGGCACATTCTTGCCACTGACCCCCAATGAACTGTATTTTACAGGGATTGCCTGGGACCTGAAAATTATTTTATGGATTTCTCTGTAAAAAGTTTGAAAAATGCTGCCATACACTTTGCAAATGTGTTCAGCTCCTCCTAGTATTTTCCAATGTCTAAGCAATCCTTACTGACCACAAGCTTCGAGATGTCTATATAGTAGGGACTGCTTTTGGTTATTTAAAGTTTTGAGTTCACCTTCTGTTTAATGCTTTCAACAACTTTTATCCCCTAAACCAGGGTTTCTCAACTAGGGTTCCTCAAGAGGTTGGTAGGGGTTCCTTGAACAATGAGCAATTTCTACCTCTCAGATAAGCTCCCACTGACCCCGTTGATCTTTTTAGCTATCTGTAAGGGGGTACCTCTTCCCACTGACCATCACACTAATGTATCATGAGTTGTAAATATAGCAATTTTTAGCAGGGGTTCCCTGAGACTGGAAAGTTATTTCAGGGGATCATTTGTGTTGAAAAGGTTAAGAAAGACTGCCCTAAACAGATTCGTTTTTTAGAAGTGCTGACTTCACATTCTTTCTTCATGCTTTATATATATTTTTTTCATATTATTTCTGTTTTTATTGCATATTGGTTATATTTTATGCAATGTGTTTGCTAAGAAAGTGTAGGAGTTATTCCTAAAACTCATGTTTTTGCCTCTCCCAATGGCTACAGGATTTAGCAGGGACTTAAGGGTCAGAGCACAGAACTACAATGCATTCAACATCCTTGGAATGCAAATAGCAAAGACAACTTAGGGAGGTCAGCTCTGGAACTGGCACCTTCAAAAACACACCAGCAATGGTGCAACCTATCCAGACGGGCTCCTTTTTCAAAACCAGACAGACATAGGAACAGAGTAATGTTAAGTGTCTGCTTTACAAGATATATTAGCTTATATATTAGCAGCTCTCACAGCTTCACAAACTGACACCAAATTGTTAATAGGTTATATTTAGAAATCGAATCAGCTCCACCATTAGACCCTACAGAAGAGTTTTTGTTTAGCGGAGATCTGCCACTAGATAAAGAGCCCGGCAGCCCTATAAATCTAAATATAAGGATTCAATTTGAAGGATGATTTGTTAGCACAAGTAATGATGGCATCTTGTACTATTATATGTAGCTTATTAACACAGCTCATAAATAATATTGTAATATGTAACCCGCAGTGATCATGGTAAATTACCTTGATTTGAAGTTTAACGCTTTCCATTGAGCACAACACCAATTTATTTCCCCTATGCTTGGCGTAAAAGAAAGCAACCCATTATACAGCTAGCAGAGAGCCGCCTGCAGTAATTAAGGAAAGTGGTCATAATTCAATCAGGAACAGTAGTGCTCTTCATTTGGGTCAGCAGATTTAGCTTGGATTCTGGGTTATAATTAATTAGACTGGATACGAAGACTTGTTTTGTTGGCCAGAGTATGCATAATATTCACAGACTTAAAAGTCTAAAATGTTTCCTACAGATATACAGGTGAAAGGGACCAGCTTATTGTAAATTATGTTATCATTGTGTTCATATATTACAAATCTAAACTCTATGTGTATATTGTAATTATGGAAGCCCTATGATTAGGTCCTGGTCAGGTTGAAATACATCAGTTTTTTGGAGACATTAATCAGTATGATTTGTATTGAGTGCATTAATCATTGTTGCCTCGTCAAAATGACCAATATTTACGAAGAATCAGCCTGCCACTGACCCCTGCAGCTATAATATGTCATGCGCCCTACTAACACAGCAAGCAGCCCCAGCGGACAGTGCATTTATCAAGCAGTTAATCTGGTACAGTAGTCCATCGTAAAGCAGGCACTTCCACATGCCTGTTCACATCCTCGGATAATTTCTAGAAGATTCCTGGGAGTCTCAAACGCAATATCCTATTATAAAAACGGAGTCTGCATGGATCACACTTTGGCTCCTCTCCTCCTACTACCATGCCGCCCTGTTGGTTGTCAGTCGTATATGACAAGAACAATACATGCCAGGACCACATTCTGGATAACTGAGAGACACACTTAGGACAACCTTCTGTTTGCAGGAGGTATAGAACCTCTGTTCTGTGGTTTGCATCCCCACTAGGAAAATTTTCCCTCACTTCTTGTCAAGATAGAAGAAGAAGAAGAAATCTCTCCAGTGGGGACAAAGACCATAACAAAACAAAGTAAACGCCCATTCAGAGTATTGCATTGCAGTAATGCATAGTAAATGTGCATTCTACCACGTGTTACCACACCACACAGTAACACACATAGCCAAGTGCAACGCCAAGCCAGTCACATTGAATGTTACACCAATGTGCCTAAGCAGTGCACTGCAACACACAGCTGTGAACCATCTGTGCAACTTAGTGCACTGCGTTGCATACATGTCTGTTATAAGGTTGCAGTATGCTCACAGACCATTCAAAATGAGCACCACAGAGCATCAGAACAATGCGGATGGACCCTTAAATTTAAAAGTACTGTATATAGCCTCTTTTATGTTGTTATTATTAAAGTTTGTGTGTTCCTGTTCCATTGACAACTTATCTCCTTTTTTTCAATTTATTGTATTTGTTATTTTGAGAAGCCAGTATAAGGAAAAGACTGGTAAAAAGGTTCAGTTTCACCAATCATTATTGTGGGGTATTTTATTCTTCATGGTCCAGTAACTGGGGGTTTGACAGTTGTGTGCACTATTTTGTGTCAGTTGATGTCAGTTTTTCTCATCTCAGGAAGTTGGAAAGGTATGATTTTACTATAATTCTTATTATCCACTGAAAAATATGTAAAAGAAGGCTTCCATTATGAAAATGAATGTAATAAAGTAAAATTTCAACACAAACTTGGTATCCAGGGTACAGAATTCCATAATTCAGCCTTTCTTAACCGGGCTTTTGTAAAAGGGTTGGGTTGATCCAGAGGTTGGTACAGTTTCCTTGATCATGGTAACAAGGCATGCCTTCCAATGACCAGCAAAGGTTAATTTTGCCCACCAACCACTAATATAAGGAGGCATCTGGCCCACTGATCCCCAATGTAAGGGGGTAACTCTCCCACTGACCACCAGTGTAAGGGTTCATCTCTCCCACTGACCACCAATGTTAGGGGGCATCCCTTCCACTGACCACCAATGTAAGGGGGTATCTCTCCCACTGACCACCAATGTAAGAGGGGTTGTATTCTACTGAACACCAATGTAAGTGTAAAATCTTTCCTTCTGACAGCCACTGTAAGTACAGAATCCCTCCCACTGTAAAAGTAGCCATGTTTGAGAACATTTTGTATGAACATTTGTACAAAATTTTGAATTACATTTGATGACTTGATGAATGTCATAGAATGTACTTGAATAGTAAAGTTGTGGAGTGAATGGACTTTACAGAAAGAAAATCACATACACTGTTGGACATTCAACCATTCAGGATAAAGTTTCTATCCTGCTCCTCCTTTTCTTATCCTAGTGGTTAAAAACAAGAGTTGAATTGACCCCACTAATGATTAGAAAAACTAATGAAGGTTCTTAAAACTAAAATTTTCAAACAAAATATTGCCAGTGTATGGTCACCTTTAGTTTGGTATCTCTCCCACTGACTACCAATGTAAGGTGACATTTCTGCTACTGACAACCATTGTAAGGTGATATCTCTACAACAGACTACCGATGTAAGGTGACATCTCTCCTACTGACTACCACTGTAAGGTGACATCTCTTCTACTGACTACCAATGTAAGAGGCATCTCTCCTACAGACTACCAATATAAGGTGACATCTCTTCTACTGACTACCAATGTAAGGTGACATCTCTACTACTGACTACCAATGTCAGGTGACATCTCTCCAACTGACTATCAATGTAAGGTGATATCTCTTCTACTGACTACCAATGTAAGGTGACATCTCTACTACTGACTACCAATGTCAGGTGACATCTCTCCAACTGACTATCAATGTAAGGTGGCATCTCTTCTACTGACTATCAATGTAAGGTTACATCTAAACTACTGACTACCAATGTAAGAGGCATCTCTACTACTGACTACCAATGTAAGATGACATCTCTACTACTGACTACCAATGTAAACAGGCACTCTCCTGGCCACAAATTTAAAGGGACAATACAGATGTCACTGTTTGCATTTCTTTTATGAATTTTGATTAATTTTAATCCCATGATTACTAATGAAAGCAAAGTTGTGTTAAATAACGATCAGCTCTGGGTGAAAAATATACTAGGTATGCTATATTACTTATTAATTTATTATCATATTTACAACCTACTAATCATGCTAATGTACTAAGAGCTGTAGATATAATAATTTGTATCAGGGGTTCCCTGACACCTAGAAACTATTTCAAGGGTTCCTCCATGCCCATGGTAAAAAGGTTGAGAAGGGCTACCCTAGTTATACCTCTGAATGGACTAAAGCCAACTCATAAACAGTATAGAGATCCTTGCTAATACTCAGGAGTCAAATCATCAATCTACATGCCATTGTATGTGACAAGTGAATGTATGGTGTATGACATGTCTTGGTCATATATCTAAGTGACACCCATAAAACAGCACTTCCAATTTGCTCTCCATGTTCAGAGAATGCATTTACATGAAGATGACTGGCACTTCACTTGATGAACGCTGAAAGCTCGGCCTGTCCATGCATAAACACACCCATGTGAGCGCACAGCATTTTTCAAATGTTTCCGAACGCAGAGGAGCTTTTTGGAAAATCCTAAATGGTTATATATACCCGCGTATATATAGAAATGGCTGTGGGCATTGGTGGAAGCGTGACTATATATAAATGTCAGTATATCAGCATGGGAACGGCATGGCATTTCATGTTCCGACATGCTTAGCGGGGACAGAATGCCGCTGTACACAAGTGATATTCTATAATGATATCCAATATGCACTAAACCCAGCAACACCAGAAACTTGCTGGAAATGGTATATTCCTTACTGGCAGAGGCATGACCTAAAGTGAACCAGTCAGACATTTTTTTAAACTTTTAAAATGGTCCTAACTAGGAGAGATAAAACAAAATGATCGCTGTTACCTTTATTAGCCATAACACCCTTCCTTGTGTAATAAAGTGAAACTAAATCAGAGAGGCGCACTTTGGTGGATTTTCTTGCAAAAAGCATAAATCTTTTGTACCTGCTCTAACAAAGGACTTTGGACCATTTATCTTTATGGGAACGATGTACTGGGGGAGTCTGGAGGAATACCAGTTCCCTGGCTATTATTCTGAGCCAATGGCTTCATTATTTCTACAGACTGGCACATTTAACCTCAGTAATCCGCATGACTCTTCTGGGTCAATGACTAAAGCTGGGTTCACATCTGTGCGGATGGGGAACACATGCAAAATCCCGACCCACAGAATAAAGTGCTGGACTTTAGCAGGCACATGGGAGTGCCGTTGATTCTTCATCATGTGCACTAAACCACGTGGTGCTGTAGCACTGTGAGTTTCAGTGTGGCGCGTTTCAAAAAAGGTTTGGGGACTTCTTTCCCCACATATCTCATGGGTAGGGCAGCTGTTGAAACAAATAGCCTGACCTACCAGTGACAAGCACGGGCAAACGTGCTCGCACAGGAACGGAACCTAAAATACTGAAACTAAAGACAGCCATGAATCAAGTATTTTTAGAAGGAGGTCAGTAAAGACAGCCTATGTGTGTGTATGTATATAATAGCCAATACATTTGCTTTAAGAGGTGTGTCTAAAAAGTTCGGTGAATTGTCCGATATCTCAATGGCAACATGGGCCAGGTGCGTGCATGCACATGGCTATGCAGAGGCACGTGGAGATGTGCCACCTGGTGTGAAGTACATTTGACCGCTGTAGGCAGTCGAACGTAGCCGGTGTGAGAGGTAGGGTCACAGTGCAATGGAGCAACGAGTGAACATCAAGTTTTGCTATAAAATGGGGAAAACTGCGACGGAGACGCATGAAATGTTGGTGAAAATGTATGGGACGGAAGCCATTAGCAGAAAATATTTTTACAACTGATTCAAACGTTTCCGTGATGGGAAGGAAACAACTGAGGATGAGCCACGTTCGGGTCGGCCGTCGACAAGCCGAGCCCCAGACATGATCAAGCGAGTGAGACCAATGCTGGCACGAGATCGGAGACTGACTCTACAGTTAATGGCGGAGGAAATGGGCATTAGCAAGAACACAGTGTGCACCATTGTCCACGAAGATTTGGGTAAGCGGAAGGTTCCCCGTTTTTGCCACATAAGCAGACAAACAGAAAGCAAAATGGAT
Source organism: Glandirana rugosa (assembly GCA_018402905.1). Lineage (NCBI taxonomy): Eukaryota > Metazoa > Chordata > Amphibia > Anura > Ranidae > Glandirana > Glandirana rugosa. Next base: position 1,201,375 of record BLSH010105798.1, on the reverse strand, counting down.
GGAAACCTCTGGAGATTTCATTACCATGGGTGACCGGGATCCATCCTTTCTGCCAACCATTGTCAAAGGGGATGAGACCTGGTGCTACCAGTTCGATCCAGAATCCAAGCGGCAATTAATGGAATGGTGTTCACTGTCTTCCCCGCGACCCAAAAAAAGTCGCCTGCAAAAGTCCAAAGTCAAGACGATGTTTTGCGGACGTGGCGGCAATTTAAGGATGTGTGACTGGTTCTGCGATCGATTCCTAAAGAGGCCTTTGCTGACAGATTCCAGAAGCTTTATGAACATTGCCAAAAGTATGTTGTGAAGAATGGCGATTATTTTGAAGGCCAATAAACATAATTTCTTTGTATCTTCTGTTTTGTTTGTTTTCTGATACCACTCTCTGAACTTTTTAGACAGGCCTCGTATGTGACATACACACTTTTAAAGAAGGGAAATCACTTCACCCAACTTTCTAGGTTGGGCAATAATGACTGCTGTTTTACTCAGAAATCATACTTCCGTTATCTCAGACTGAGAAATAAAATGCTTTATATGTAAAAAAAAAAGGCACAACTTCTGACTTTTTCACATTAAAAATAGCAAATGAGAGCATAAAAGGGATATTACAAATACACCTGGGTAAATGAAGCAAGTTGGACTGCACAACCTTTTACCTTTCTCATCTGACATCAAGGATCCAGTCAGTAGAAATTTCCATTATTTTATAGTCCCTTTCGTGAGCAAGATGTGAATTCAGCTGGAGATTCACTGTAAGAAATGACAGTCTTTATCAAGCCCTAACATACAGGTACTGTAGATCTTCTATTACATCCTATTGTGATTCTAATGATATACATAGCTCAAGCTCTGAAGGAGGGGGAGGCGTTTCTCCTGAAATGTATTGGCTATATTTGATGCTCTCAACCATTAACTTTAACAAAAGACTAGTAAAGTGTTACTAAACCCAGTAATATGAAAATAGTTCATCCGGCACTCCCCCAGTGCCCACCGCTTATAAATCTTCTTTTTACATTAAAATACTGTCACTATATACCTTTTTTGGCTGATCTGTATACCACGGTCACATGATAAACTGCAGGGTCCGCCCGAATGCTGAGTGTTCAAGTAGGAGGAGATTTCCACTACAGCCTGTGTCCTCATGCTGTTATGGGAGGCGGATCATCTATCAATCAAGATGTGACATCCCACCCATTGCGTTCTTTTTTAGTTACTGAGCATGGAGGAGGAGGAGGGAGGGACTGGGCTGTCATTTAGGATCTGTATACACACCCACGTGTGTGATGTCAATATCATGTGACCTGAAAAGCTCAGCTCAAACAGGAAATATTTTCTCTAGCAATAGAGACCAAACTGAGCATGTGCAGCTTTACTACCCTCACTGTGTCTTATCTGGCCTTGCCAAGAGAGACCCTGCAGGAGGGGAGGCTCTGTGCATATAAGATCAAAGAGCCTTTTTACACAATACAGAGGATTAACCCCTTAAGTTCCACAGTGAGTATAACAAGCATGCTATTCTGCATATACAGACAGATTTTACTGTTGTGAGTTTAGTAACACTTTAACCACTTCCGGACCACCTGGACAGCGGTACTTTGCCGTTGAATACCGTTGCTATGGTAGCATATAGCTACCATAACCCTGGTATTTTTAAAAATGGTGGGTGGCCGGATTTCAGATAAAAGTGGTCTCTGTGGCAGATTCCCCATGAGATCACTTTTATCAGGGGCGGGAGAGGTGCCCACACCCCTCCCGCCACTTTCCCATCGTCTCCACCACTTACCGGACCCACCAGTAGCAGCGGAGACGATCAGGGCCGCTCTCCTCTCCGCCTGGATGCCGAGTGAGCGGAAGATGCTGCCCATTCGACTCCATAGCACTGAGGCTCCATTTACACAGGACGCTGTTTCAACCTCCACTAAATGTTTTATCTTGACAGTTAGAAACCGGCATGTAAAACGTCCATTTGCCGTGTTCGCATCTAGGAGCGTTTTTGAAAAATATATATATATTGTTTTAAAATGGAAACGCCTGTAAACGAAACGCTCCTGGATGCAAGTTACGTTGTTTACAAGCTGTTTGGCATTTCAAATGCCTCTGGACTGGTGTCTGAACCCATTTTTTTGCGTTCCAAAAAAAGCCTCTAAACTCAACTGCCTGGAAACGACCTTAAACGGCCCTCTGTAAATGCACTGATAAGATAACATTAGATGAGTTCAGGACCAGCTGAAAAAAACGCACAGATGCCTCTAAACGTCCGATTACCAGCAGCAGTGTAAATGAGGCCTGAAGAGCCCATAGCTCTTAAAGGAGAAAAATTATTATTATTTTTTTTTATCAAATAACATTTTATTTTTTTTATTGCATTTAAGTGTAAATATGAGATCCGAGGAATGTTTACATTTCTTTTAATAGGAATAAAAGTGATCTTTTTTTTTTTTTTTCAAAAGAACAGTGTAAAAATAAAAAATAGTAAAAAAGTACAATAAATAAGAAAAAAAAATTTAAAGCGTCTGTCCCACCGAGTGCCAAAGTTTGTTGCCATTCCACGAGTGGGCGCAATTTTGAAGCATGACATGTTGGGTATCAATTTATTCGGCGTAACATTATCTTTCACAATATGGAAAAAAATCGGTATTCACGGAAAATTTTTTTTATTTTTTTTAAGTGAAAAAACTCAATTTTTTATTCTTTAATCATTTCAACCGGGCTAAAAAAAGGTATAACACTTTCTATTACAATGCGGCTTATTTAACTATGGGTTGTACAGTACGAAGTTTTAACGCGGGTGAGCACCTTACCGTTGTTTGAAACCGTGAGCCACCCTGTCTGCGAAATTTAAAAAAAAAGAATAAATAACATGAAAAAATGATAAAAAATAAAAATGTGACAAGAAAACTTTTTTTTTTTTTTTCTAGTGAAAATAAGGATAATTTTCTTTACATTTGTAAGGA
>BLSH010105798.1:1167229-1180428 GCA_018402905.1 Glandirana rugosa | reverse complement strand
TCCGGGACAAAGTTCGGGTTCTGTCCGGACCCGAACCCGGACTTTGTCCCGAAGTTCGGCCGAACCAGCAGAACCCGGACTTCTAGAAGTTCGCTCAACTCTACTTACATTGATGGTCAGCAGGAAAAGGTCTGTCTTACTTTGATAGACAGTGGGAGAAGGACCATCTTACACTGGTAGAAAGTAAGAGGCAGGCACCCTTACATCAGAGGTCAGTATCAAAAGGACCATCATACATTGGTGGTAAGAGGAGGGCACCCTTACACTGGTGGTCAGCGGGAAGAAGGACCCTCTTACATTGGTGGTCAGCAAGTAAAGGACCATCTTACTTTGGTAGACGGTGGGAAAAGGACCATCTTACATATTGAGGGTCAGAGGGGAAAGAGACCCTTTTACATTGGTGTAGTAGAAGAAGCGCCCCCTTACATTGCTGGCCAGTGGAGAAAGGACTGTCTTACACTGATGGTCAGTAGGAAGAAGGACCCTCTTACACTGGTGGTCAGCAGGAAAAAGACCATCCTCCATTAATGCTCTGTTGGAAAGGACTGTTTTTACATTGTCGGTTAGTGGGAAAAGGACCATCTTATGTTGAAGGTAAGCAGGAAAACAACCATCTTCCATTCATGGTAAATGGTATATAGCCCATCTTATACTGTTGGACAGTGGGAAAAGAAATATCATATATTAGTGGTCAGTGTGAAAAAGACCCCCTCATTTTGGTGGTAGGAAGAAGGCCCCTCTACATTAGTGGTCAGTGGGAAAAGACCCTCAACTAGAATAAGTGCCCCCTTACACTGATGGTGAAAGAAAAGAATGCCCCCTCACAGAGCACTGAAAAGATAACCTCTGCAGATGCCCAAGGGATTCACGTTGATTGAAAAAGTCAGCTTCAACTGATCTATCCCATCAGATCCTCAATAAACGATTACAAAGATGTTGTTTAACTGCCAGTCAATTTAAAGGCCCACAAAGCAAAAATGATAAAGTATTTTATTAACTATATGGGGGTTAAACAGTTCTTGTAATGATAGTAAACAGTATACAATTTCCCTTCACTTTCAATGCCTTCATTTATATTTCCTCCACATACACATCAAGCAGTCTAGCAAAAGTGACATGGGTTATGGCAAACTATTAATAATGACAGGGGTGCTTACAGTGCTCAGCTATCAATCATATAGTTTAAACCTTTTTTCCAACAGAAATAAAACTGTTGCTGTTATGCGGCGATGTGAATCCCAGCTGTGGAGGATCCTCTACCTTTCGGGGTGGGTTATCTAGGCTATTCTGGCTATTTTCACTTTTAATCTGATAAGAAGGAAAGAATGGTTCATTTATGTGCCAGCATTTTAAAGAACAACTCCAGGACACGCAGTTCAGTAATAAGTATGTCACAGAAGAAGCTATTAAGTGACGCCTGCATTCTTGTTTTTAGCTGAACTATTTAAATGAAAAAACATGTATTTGAGACAATGGTCTAGTTCTGAAGATCTGAGACAACACCATGGCATCCATGAAGAACAATGCTCTCAGCTGCTGTGATGGAAATTTGTATTACCTATTAGCAGTCCCGAGAGATCTCATATCAGGGATAAACATGCTTTGTCCTAAGCAGTCTGCATTTGCATAGCCTTTTCAGGGTCTGGGCAGTAATAGTGTGGTCAAGCAGGCACTATACTGTATATGCAAGCTTCCCACTTCTTCTGGAAAAAAATACCAGCCTTTTTGTATTTCCTATTAATTTTGTCTTTGCAACAAAGTCCATTGTGGTTGTAAAGGATATTTTTTTGTTTTAAAATAATAAAAATGATATACTTATGTGATATTGCACAGAGCAGCCTTGAAACTCTTCTTCTGGGGTCCCCTGCCGCCGCTCTGAGCTCCTCCTCTTCTCTGAGTACCTCCATAGCAAGTGCTTGCTTTGGGGGCACACCTGCAGGATCGCTCTGGAGCCGGGCTGTGTACGTCCATAGACACACAAAGCGCAGCTCAGGCTTGCCCCCCCTCCCTCCTCAGAGGATTTGATTGACAGCAGAGAGAGTCAATGGCTGCTTCTATGTGCTGCAAGGAGAGGAACAAAGATCAGGTCTTAAGTAAGTATATAGGAAGGTAGGGGAGGCAATACGCTACTGAGACATTTTTTATCTTAATACAGGGAATGCATTAAAGTGGTTGTAAACCCTTACATATATACGTGGCAAAGTGCCTGGCTTCAGGTGATACACAGAGATGAAAAAAATCCTCCAACATAACTTGTACCTGTTTATCTGCAGCCCTCTCTTGTCTACATCTGTTCAAAGTGCAGAATTTATAAAGCTTGTCTGAGAGTTCAGAAAACAGGAGGCGGAGAGCAGAAATTACACTCTGCAGAGCTCAGTTAGGAGAGCTGATTGGAGGGAAGGGACACATCCATCCACACAGCACACAGGAACAATGCTGAGGCTGTCAATTAGCTGGAGGTCCCTCCCCTGTCACCATTTTTCTTTTGGTGTCAGGAAAATTTGTCAGAAATGCTGATAGCAGAGGAATGAAGCAGCAGACTGAAATGATATTTAGCGCTGTTAAAGTGGTTGTCAACCTGTAACAACCACTTTAACCTACACGTACGCCTAGAATAAGGCTTACCTGTAGGTGCACTGCATATCTCCCAAACCTGCACGGTTCAGGAGATATGCAGTATTTTGCATGCACCGACATCATGTCGGCATATGCGCAGTGAAGGAATGGCCTCCGTGCCGTTCCTCCACTGACCCTGTGCCGCGACTGGCGGCTCCGCGCGGGAGTGACGACACGCGACTCCAGCCAGTCACAGAGCTGGAGTCGCGGCCCTGGAAGGAAGAGGGACAGAAGATGGGCGTGGCCTGGAGCAGGGATATCGCTGGACGCCGCAGGCTTCATTTCCAGGTAAGTGGCGATGCATTGTAGCCCATTATGGTTCTACTTTACAGGGGAATATAGAGGAAGTAAACGCAATCTGGGTTTACTTCCTCTTTAATTGTAAGTACACACTACAGAAGGTCATGCTTTGTTCATATTTCATGTCTGAGGTTTACAACTACTTTAAGCTAAAAAAAAATCTTACCTTTGGAACCACTTTAAATACTAACTAGATGCAAACCTGATAATTGTTAGTTTGCGTCCTGTGTCCTTTCTCAACCTTTTTACCCAAGAGGAACACTTGAGATAGTTTTCAGGTCTCAGGGAACCCCTGCTAAGATTAATTTCTCAAGAGCCAAAATGCCTCTTACTTTGCCAGTCAGTCTTCTGAATGTTACCCTTAGGCCCCTTCACATGGGCAATGTTGCTGACTTGCAATATGGCATGTGTGGGTCCCCCTCTGCTGACATTTGCTGCCTTCCACATGTCTGTTTGAAGAGGGATTTCACACTGAAATCCCTTTTTACCATGACACACCGGCGTCCATTAGACACAATTGCAGCACAGCCCCATTCACTTCTATAGGCCATGCCCTACTTTTTTGCCATGCCATGATACCAAGCCTCGTGATCGTGACAAGGCTTTGGCTGGCACCTGAGGGGGATTAAAAACACATCCTGACAGCCTGGTTTTGCTGCACTGACAATGCCCATGTGAAAGGGGCCTTACAGAAAGTTAAAAATATCATTGGTGTCGTGCCGCTGGCTCTGCTAGGTGACACTGGACTGGGAACTATGCAGGCATCAGATGGGAGGTCCATCAGCCACAGCTTGAGGAACCCTAGCCTAGGATGTCTTGGAACCTTGGTTGAAAAAGCTGCTGTTTTAGAAGTATCAACATCTCTGGCCACATTATCTTCTAGAACAGTGTTCCCCAATCCTGTCCTCAAGGCCCACCAACAGGTCATGTTTTCAGGATTTCCATTATTTTGCACAGGTGATTTGATCAGTTTCACTGCCTTAGTAATTACCACAGCTGATTCATCTGAGGGAAATCCTGAAAACATGACCTGTTGGTGGGCCTTGAGGACTGGGTTGGGTAACACTGTTCTAGAATACAACCTTACAAGTCAAATGCAGTTCAACTACTAGGTATAAAAAGCCATTGTTCTGGTCCATAGAGCATCATTTGGAAGCATTTCGAAGAGTCAATATTATTCCTCTCAATGGGAACTGGGCAGGGATGTTTAAAGTGATAGTATAGGAGGGGTAGAGGGCGTCTAGGAACGATTACATAACCAGGAGTGCCCTCTATTGTAAATATTTAAGCTCTCTCTTGTCTGGAAGTGCATCAAATATGATTCTGCAAGGTCTTCCTGAAATCCCACTTTGTTTAAGGAACACATTTCCTATGAGGAAGCACGTTCACTAAGCGGTGAGGAAACTCTCAAGCCTTAATGTTGCCTGGCAAGATCTGCCAATTACAATGGGCACAGCCACCATACACTTGAATGTTGCAAAGCGTTAGTGGATTGTTTAAACTACTGTAACAGGTTGCCAATTGACATCATGGCTGATCAAGCTAAATGTTCTTTTATAATTCTGGATATCTCCTAAAGTTTTTCACTGTCACCTGTGTCCCCAAATGTAGAAATTTCTCCTCCCTTCTGCTCCGGAGACACAACAGAAAGTGTGAATAAAGCTCCCCAAGTTCAGGGAAAATCTATCATTCAGGGTCCATTTAGATCTATGAGTTGTCCTAGAGGTGCATTTTTGGAGAATTGGGCAGTGTGTTGATGTGCATTTTGATGCAGGTTTTAGAATGGGTTCTTTCATTTTAAATTTGGTGGATAGGGTTAACAACCATTGACCAAGGCTTTCTTAATAACTGTTGTCAATTGATCAAACCACATTTCTGATGCGCTACTATTGACTTTATGGGCCTCCAATCACTACAACACAGAAAAAAACGGACCTGTCATAGGTTCAAAGGTAAAAATATCACCAGGGCTGAGATTTCTATTATGAGGAAGCCGGACATGTCTTTTAGTGCATTTCAAGGTGTGCATTAAAATGCAGCAGTGTACAGGGGCCCTAAAAGTATTTCATGGAAGTACCCAAGTTGAATTTGGTATCAGCCTCTTGCCATTATCTATACAGCAGAGCTCAGACAGGGAGATAGTCAGCTGTGCTGCATGCATTTGTGTTAATTCACTGCTAGGAGGAGAGAGCAGAGTGAGCAGAAGACTGACCTTTTCCATTTTCTGCTCCTCCTTCACTGACAAGCCAGCAGGCTGTAGGTGGAGATATAATGGACACCACTGTCTCCCTTCTACAGTCTACAACAGGGGTCTCCAAGATTTCTAAAGGAAGGGCCAGTTTACTGTCTTTCAAACTTCAGGGGGGGCGAACTGTCCCCAGTGGGAATAAACAATGCTCAATCTTTGGTATTAGGAGGAGAAATAGTTGGTGTCAGTGGGAGGAATAGCGTCCCATTTTTGTTGTCAGTGGAAGGAATTCAACTCCATTGTTGGTGCCAGTGGAAGGAATTATACCCCATTGTTGGTGTCAGTGAAAGGTATAGTGCCCCATTGTTGGTGTCAGTGAAAGGTATAGTACTCCATTGTTGGTGTCAGTGGAAGGTATAGTTACCCCATTGTTGGTGTCAGTGAAAGGTATAGTGCCCCATTGTTGGTGTCAGTGAAAGGTATAGTACCCCATTGTTGGTGTCAGTGGAAGGTATAGTTCCCCACTGTTGGTGTCAGTGGAGGGAATTATACCCCATTGTTAGTGTCAGTGAAAGGAATAGTACCCCATTGTTGGTGTCAGTGAAAGGTATAGTGCCCCATTGTTGGTGTCAGTGAAAGGTATAGTACCCCATTGTTGGTGTCAGTGGAAGGTATAGTTCCCCATTGTTGGTGTCAGTGGAGGGAATTATACACCATTGTTGGTGTCAGTGAAAGGTATAGTTCCCCATTGTTGGTGTCAATGGAGGGAATTATACCCCATTGTTGGTGTCAGTGGAAGGTATAATTCTCCATTGTTGGTGTCAGTGGCAGGAATAATGCCCCATTGTTGGTGTCAGTGGCAGGAATAATGCCCCATTGTTGGTGTCAGTGGCAGGAATAATGCCCCATTGTTGGTGTCAGTGGCAGGAATAATGCCCCATTGTTGGTGTCAGTGGCAGGAATAATGCCCCATTGTTGGTGTCAGTGGCAGGAATAATGTCTCAAGGGTCCGGATAAAGGCAAGCAAAGGCCTGCATCTCGCCCCAGGGCCACAGTTTGGGGACCACTGGTCTACAACTATAAGAAAAAAAGAGTGTAGTTTTGCTTTTTGTGATGTTGCAAGGTCTAGATTTACACATTCTTTTTGTTGTATGAAACGTCGGCAATGTTATAAAGTCTGCAATTCCCATATATTCACACATGCTGTTTGCTTTCGAATTGTCATCCCATCGGCTCTGTTGGGCATGTTATAAAGACAATAAAGCCTTTTGTAAAAGAAAAGAAGAGGTGTCACCCGTGTGGCACAGCTGTGTAAAATTTAGAACTGGATGGACAAAAACACAAATCGCTGTATTTCATCGGTGTCCTTTGCTGTTGGACTTGAGCTCAGCTTCATCTCTACAACTTCTAAATAAATAAATCCATCTTATAGCACAACATCTCAGTCTTATATCAGCCTCCCATAAATCACGTCGCATACCAATCCCTAATATCTGTGCTAGACAAACCACAAGCATTCCAAATTCCTGAAATATTTCAAATAGAAAAGGTGACAATATAGCGGCTCCAACCACAGCGCAGTTGCTTGCAGCAATATTCTGCCCAATGTCGGCCTCTGCCATCTGCAATCTGTCTGGGATGATCTCTGGGTAATTATTTGGGGCCGTTTCATTCCAGGGATCGGAATCCCGCAGACAGTGCTAAGCTGGGGGTCACATTTCCAAACAGCATATTCTGGATCATAGATAAGAGAGTGAGAAATCTTCAGACAACTGCGTGATCAGATGGCGTACAACATGATTTCCGAGCAGACCTCGCGGGTTAGGACATAATGGTTTTGCTTGATGTTAGTCAACACGGACTTGACCTAATGGTTTAAAGGACATTGTTAGAGTATGACGGAGCCCCGATGGTGTAATGATCAGTGATCAGCTATGCATTGTGGGGCTCCTGGGTTTAATCACCAACATGGAGAAGGTCCTGTAGTCTGTATGTCCCCCTAAGAGTGGGTTTTCTGTGGCTTCTACAAAATGTAGGTAATCATCAATGCATTTACACAAAACTCTTTTTGACAATTATGACTGAAAAAAACAAAAACAAAACAAAAGCAAAAATTAAAAAAAATTGTATAAATAAAAAAACAAAAAACGAGCAGAGTCAATGGACCACTTGTCTTTTTTCTGCAGTCACTTTTCTATGTTTCTATGTTCTATAGCATTTAAACTTTAAAAAGTTAATCATTTTTTAATTTTTCATTAACTCTCTGTAAAAATTAATAAATAAGGAAATGGGAAATTGTCATGCTGATGAAGGGTTCAAGACTTAAAGTGTTACTAAACCCAGGACCCTGCATTCAGTATATCTGGTCTCCCACAGTACATAGAACATGGAAATGCAATCATTTTAGTAAATTTAAACTGCTAAATACATTTTCTCATCAGCAGTATATAGCAGTCTTGTGACTTCTATCAAAGTCTGGTTAAAGCTTGTAGGAGGAGTTTTCATTCTACTCTGACTGTCCTAAGAGGCTACAGGAACCCTGACCCTCTGTCTGGACAGTGCTGATTGGCCATATGCTGATTTCATGCACCCTCCCAAGAAAAAAAAAAATCTCTAGCAATACACACCAAACTGAGCATGTGCAGAGTGCCCCCAAGACTTTTTGCTATCAGCAGATGGACTGGGGACTGTGGAAGAAGGGGAGGATCAGAGAAAACAGGATCAAACAGCCTTTTTACACAATGCACAGGATTAACCCTTAGGTTCCACGGTGAGTATAACAAGCATGCTTTACTGAATATACAGACTGATTTTACTGTTGTGGGTTTAGTAAAACTTTAAATTTCTCTGCCTTCTGTTATGTCATTTGGGTGAACAGCTCAAAGCTTGATTTTGGATTCCAACCATTAAATGGAAGGGTCCTCTGGATTATGGCACTAGTATTAGATTGTAAGCTCTTCTGAGCAAAGCCCTCTTAATCCTTTTGTATTCTATTGTATTGTACCTGTATTGTCCCCCTTCTATGTTGTAAAGCTCTACGTAAACTGCTGGCTCTATATAAATCCTGTGTAATAATAATAATAAGTGTAATTCTCATATTATTATTATTATAATACAGGATTTATATAGCGCTGACAGTTTGCGCAGCGCTTTACAATATTAGGGCAGACAGTACAGTTACAATACAATTCAATACAGGAGGAATCAGAGGGCCCTGCTCGTTAGAGCTTACAATCTAGGAATAAAAGGCAGATGAACACAAGATAGATTTCTGAAGAATTGCTGGAATTTTCTCATGGGAAAAAGAAAATATTTGATTATAGTTTTTTTCTTGTTATTTCATGCTTATGTATTTTGTGGCAAAAAAAAGTGGAAATAAAAAAATGAATAAAAGAAACAAAGAGAGAGAAAGAGTAAAACACACACCCCTCCAGCTATCCCCACCGTGTTGTATTGTCAGAAATTTCTTCCACTGTTATAACTTTGTGTTTACCATCGGAGTCTGTCTCTTACTTATCTATCCTGCTATACTCACATTTATTATCATCCTCATATTTGACTGGGTGTGTTCTCTCTTGTGTAAGTATTATGTCTCAAAAATGCTATTCATTGTACCTTGATCTTGGTTATCAATAAAATATTTGAACAAGAAATTAAGAGGCACGTAAAGAAGGAGAAAATAAAGATAAAAAGGGTAAAAAAGAGAGAGAAAACAAAAAAAGAAAAAGACAAAAAATGTAAGTAAATGAAAGACGAAAGAGAGGGAAAAAAAAGAAAAAGACAAATAAAGGAAATAACAGGAAGAAGACAGGTATGGGGGAGAGACTGAAAGAAACTGAAAAAAAGAAGAGAAAAAATAAAGAAAGGAATGAAAAAAAAAATAGAAAAGGAGGAGAAGAGAGAGATTGAAAAAAAAAAATAAAGGAAAAGCAAAGAAAAAAGAAAGAAAGTAGCTTGTGACATGCGTCCTTGTGACACTGACATGCTTTAGCTGTTATTTCCATCACGTGAGTGGACTTATGTTTTGGTGGCTTATTGTAGAATAAATGAGTCAGTGAAAGTTACACTACATTTTCTAGTGCTTTTGTGTCCTGAGCCAACCTGATAAGGAAAATCTTACCCTGAAAAAAACATTCCTAGGATTCCCAAAACTTTCACCAAAAAAAGTAGAAAAAAGTTTCATAATAGTTCAACAGAAATTAGAAATATATATTTATTTGCTTTACTATTATTAGTTTTAATTAAATTCCCTACTGTAAAAGAACATTACTTGAAGCCTGTAAGGTACCACTGAGTATACCGGTGCTTCATCGGGAGATAGCCTTTTGTTAATCCTTCCACCCACAGAATGATGAAGTTCAGCAATCTATTGTACAGCAGTCAGCCCAAATAGTATTTTATTGCTCAGACTTGTACACACTTTCCGGGTTGATGGTATAGTGCTAAGCGACGAACGACCAGATCAACCAACCTTAACTCACAATTCACAACTGCAAATTTCCTAGACATTTTTTGTTTCACATTTTTTTGTCCTGAATATGTCCATCCAGCAGTTCTATAGGGACATATCCATAGGTCCAGATCACAGTGTTAATGTTAATGCAGTCTTAGCTAACTGTGAACACTTTAAGAAGGACAGTAACTCAGCACGAGAGGCTTTCCTGTTCTTCGTGCCGTCTGACATGAAAATATTTCTTTGGGAATTTTTGTGGACAATTAGGACATTATCTAGAACAGGGGGGTCCACTCTGCTGCCCAGAATGTGGCCCAACACATAATCGTAAACTTACGATCGGCAATTGACGGCGGCAAAGTGGCTCGTTCCCGCAAATCGCCGTCATACGACGGCGGCTGCAGGAACGTGTATAGTGAGCGCGCGCGCCGCCGGAGGCGCGCCCGCGCACTCACTGTGTCCAGGGGGGCCAGGGAGCGGGTGCGGCGGCTTCGATTGCCGCCGGCCACCCGCGATGCCCCCCCCGGAGCGAATGAGCGGAGGTCCGTGTATGTAAACACGGACCTCCGCTCTGTGTGAGGGGGAAGGGCTGTGATCACAGCCTTCCTTTACGTGAAGGCTGTGATAACTTCCCTTCCCCTGTTAGGGCATCCCCCATACAGTAAGAACACGCCCAGGGAACATAGTTAACCCTTAGCGCGCCCCCTGCAGGTTAACCCCTTCACTGCCAATGACATTTACACAGTAATCAGTGCATTTTTATAGCACTGATCGCTGTATAAATGGCAATGGTCCCAAAAAAGTGTCAAATTGTTCCGCCATGTCCGCTGAAATATCGCAGTACCGCAAAAAATCGCAGATCGCCGCCATTTTTAGTAAAAAATAAAAAAAAATGAAAAACCCCAAAAATGAATTCTCATCATCCGTAAACGCAACCACTTTTGCGCAAACCAATCAATAAACGCCGATTGCGATTTTTTTTATCGCAAATATGAGGAAGAATATAAATCGGCCAAAAACGGTGAAAAAAAATGTTTTTTTATATTTTTTTTTTGGATTTGTATTTTAGGAAAAAGTAAGAAATTTGGGTTTTTTTTTCAAAATTGTCGCTCTTCTTTTGTTTATAGCGGCGATCAGAAATGACGCAGCGGTGATCAAATACCACCAAAAGAAAGCTCTGTTTGTGGGAAAAAAAGGACGCAAATTTCGTTTGGGTACAACGTCGCACGACCGCGCAATTGTCAGTTAAAGCGACGCAGCGCCGAATCGCAAAAAGGGCTCCGGTCCTAAAGCTGGAAATCCTTCCGGGGCTGAAGTGGTTAAAAATATTGATTTCTTTACATTTTTTTGTAAAAATAAATTTACACTTAGTGAACACATGCGGTTGAAGAACAATTTGACAGGGTCCCTTTACTGGACTTTTATACGGTTTATCTGCCCAAAGAAAAGTATCCCACTTTTCACAATCACGCCTATTCGTGTCATCAGTTTTCAGCAGAACCTATATTTGTGAGCAACTATTTTTAAGGATGAAGCACACCAAGGGCAAAATTAAAACCAAAATATCTGATGAGCACCTTGGGAATTTATTGAGAATTGCTACTACATCCATCAAACCGGATATTGATGCGTTGGTTTATCAAAAACAGCGTCAAATATTGCACTAGTTTTACGCTGCCCTTTTTACTTTTATAATAAAAAATATTACAATAAAAAAAAAAAAATAAGTTTTATTACCCAGATAGGAACATTATATCAGTGATCATTAATTTGTGATCTGCCTGACTTTTTTTTTCTGCTCATCAGCTGTCCTTATTGTTATTGTATCTTATGTGTGGCCCAAGACAATTCCTCTTCTTCCAATGTGGCCCAGGAAGGTCAAAAGTTTGGACACCCTTGATCTAGAAGTTTTGCGTCTCAGTAATGGATGCCAGATCACATATAGTATGCGCTAAGTCCTACAGGTAATATTAAACAATTCAACAGTCTATTGACAATAAAGGATCAAAAATGAATTGACTTACACATTGTCACTGAATTGCTAGACTATTCACCGTACAAGTCCAGGAGGTTTGGGAACTGCCTTTTGGTTTTTATAGAAGTGTGATTTCTCTGCCTGATACCCAGAGACAAACCAGATTCTGAAGCTTGCAGCCATATTTCTTTTTTTTTTTTAATTCTTTATTTATAATGTAAAACGCTATCACCATTCCAGAAAACAAATTACAAATCACGTCCATTACAATTCTAACAATACAGTGTAAGGCAATAGAAGGCAACCTTAAAGAGGTGAGGATCTACCTGAACATAATGTCAAAGATCAGTGGGCACAGTATCACCTCCTCACACCTGAGTTACCCCTCTAATTTCCATACTTCTGTGTCACAATCGTGTGCACTGCACGGCAATCATGGGTTTAATTCAGGTGGCAAGGAGGCAACATATCACCTCCTCACCACCTGTCAAACACACTCAGATCACTTTTTAGAGGAGCAGCAGTGCCTGCTGCACTTGTGAATGAGCCCTTAGTTGCATTTGGCAGAGGCACCCTTAGGGCTCATTCACACGTAAAGTTGGGGTGGTGGTAAAACCCTGCGGTTGGGTTGCGGCTTTACCGCCCCCAAAGCATACCCTGTTGCTGAGGAAGCAGCCAGAGATATACACATGCCGCAGCAGGAATTAAGCCTCCTGTTGCTTTTGAAGGGTGCTACCACCTGCCAATCATGACCCATTCAAGTAAATGGTGCCACTCTGCAAGCACCCTGCAACTGCATGCTTCTGAGGGGGCCAAGGGATTAAAGTGGTTGTCAACGTTTGACAACCACTTTAACCTGCATGTATGCCTATAATAAGGCTTACCTGTAGGTGCCCAGCATATCTCCTAAACCTGCACGGTTTAGGAGACATGTGTAGATGCCTGTGCCGACAATATCGGCAAATGCGCAGTGAAGAAACAGTCCGACTAGGCCATTTCTTCACTAAGTGTGCCGTAAACTATGGCGCGCATGCGCGGGAATGACGTCAGCGCAGCTCTGGCCAATCACAGCGATGAAGTCCGCGTTGTGATTGGCTGGAGTCCGCAATCCCTGAAGAAGACACAGTCAACATGATGCCGGCCACAGCGGTGCTCGGGAATCGCTGCAACAGCATTGATCTAAGGTAAGTGTTTCATAATGAGCTAGTATGTGATGCATACTAGCTCATTATGCCTTTGTCTTGCAGGTGTGTGTTTTTTTTTTTCCTTGACAACCACTTTAACCACTTAAGGACCGGAAGGATTTCCAGCTTTAGGACCGGAGCCCTTTTTGCGATTCGGCGATGTGTCGCTTTAAATGTACTTAAGAGTAGTAGGCATTTGCGCTGGTGAAAACGCGTTTGGTTAGTTATTTGCGGCTAACGCTAAAAAAAATAGCGTTTATACTCCTTCTTATATTTAGCCGGTTTTTTCCACTTTTTTTACAAAAAAAATATAAAAAAAAAACCTAAACAAATATCGCCGCTAGTCTTTACTGCGTCTCCACTAGTTTACGGTGGTTTTCTTTCGAGATAAACACCCTTTTTTTCCTGCGTTTAAAGCAAACCCATATTGCAGCGTGCTGGCGCGTTAACAGTAAATTTCGCTGTGTAGCGGCTTAGCGTTTT
>BLSH010105798.1:1153013-1166398 GCA_018402905.1 Glandirana rugosa | reverse complement strand
CAGACAGAACACACACTTATAAATGTAAACAAACTTTTTAAAATGTATTAAAATGTGGACGGCGTCAGTAGGGTAGTGGATGGTGTCAGTTGGACAGTAGGAGTGTCAGTAGTTTTTTTATTATTATTTTTATATTATTTTCTTAAAGTATTTTTTACAGTATTTTTTATTTACAATTCATTTAGGAGCCCTACTGGGGGCCTTGGTGACAGAGAAAGGGACTGAGGACATAGATTTCCCAGCCCCTTTCTCTGCAGCGTCAGCTGCACTGGACAGTGAATGAATGGGAAATCCTCTGTACTGAGCAGCTTCCTGTTCATTCACAAACTGAAGCCTAATAAACACAGTTTACCAGGCTTCAGTTATGAATGAACACAGTGAGTGATTTGTACCAATCACTCACTGTACTCATTCAGAAAAGGCGGGCCCAAGCAGTAGGAGGAATCTATGCCGGGTGGGGGTGCTTAGGGTGTGCCCTGGCACACCCCCTGCACATGCCTATGATTATTAAACTTAAAGAGGAGCTCCAGGCTCTTTAAGAAAAAAATTAAAGGTGAGCGGCTACAAATACTGTAGCTGCTGACTTTTAATATTAGGACACTTACTTGTCCAGGCATCCAGCCGTGTCCTCACCCGAGCTGATTTTTCAATCAGCTATTGGGTGCTGCCACAGCCATCTCCACTAAGCAAAACCTGCATTGAAGCCTTTGTGACTTCACAGCAGGATCCCTACTGTGCATGCGCGAAGCACGCTGCGTTTTGTGAAAGGGCCAACTGTGGGGGAAAGAGAAGGGGTGCCAAACTTCAAGCTGAGTTTGTCGCAGCAAACTCAGTCAGAAGTCAGAGTGGGTACCTCTCAAAACCAGATACCTGTTCCCCCCTCCCCCTCAAAAGGTGCCAAATGTGGCAGCGGGTGGGGGCAGACAAGCGAAGCTTCCCCTTTTGGGTGGAGCTCCGCTTTAAGGACCAAATGTGGCAGCGGAGGGGGGGGCAGACAAGCGAAGCTTCCCCTTTTGGGTGGAGTTCCGCTTTAAGGACCAAATGTGGCAGCGGAGGGGGGGGGGGGCAGACAAGCGAAGCTTCCCCTTTTGGGTGGAGCTCCGCTTTAAGGACCTAACCTGGTCCAAACCAGAGAAAGCTAAGATAGGGAGATGCAGAGAAAATAGGTAGATGTATAGAAGAGGAGAAATAAGAAAGGTTACAATAAATAAATACATAAAAAAGAATGGGTTAGTGGTGGGGAAAGGTTATGGGGGAAGAATATGGGAGGGTCCTGATCGCCTCCCGGTGGTGCACAGAAGAAGCTCTTTAGGATCCACGATCATGGAGAGGCTACTGCTGAGAGGCGTCTGTTCTTTGTAAATAAAATATGGAGTCTGATGACGATGGCACATTTGTGAAATAAATCTACCAATTTCAGATACGTAATATTCAACAATCATTCGATGCACATTTACCAAGCTGCAAATTAAGATATTTCTCATTTCCATATGCACAGCCTAAACATCATGAGAAGTTTCATGTGTCAGTCCACCCAAAAGTGATATTTGGTGACTAAGTGGCTGAGTCAACCCTTGGCTTCTTTCATGGTTTGAATAACCCAACAGTGGAATCTCCTTGATATAATTCCCGACATTGTTCCTGTCCACCTGGGAGTTTTGTCTATTCCCATCCCACCCTCCAATGTATGTCCCAGCCACTACTGCTGCATTCTCCTAAATGTAAAGTATTTTAAAAATTCAGCACGGTATTTGGGACCCTCTAATAATAGCCATAGCAGGTGGGAAGACCCAAGAATTCAAAGATCTCTCCAAAAGAGTCTCCAAAATATCTAGGGAGCTGTCACATGGCTGAACTCTTCAGCATCTCTCAAAAAAAAAAAGTGGACTGACCCATTATTTTTCTAAATGCCAGATAATAAAAGCTAATCCAGATATTAAGAAAAAAAATAGCATCCATCAAATTTTTAAAGACGCACGGTATGTATCAGGAGACTTTTGTCCCTAGAATTGTGTCAAATGCACAATCCAACCTCTAACTCTGCACACTAATATCAAATCCTATGTCAAAAAAAGTATTCTATAAGCCAAGCGACATGACGGGTCTGATTTATTAAATTGGTCAAAAGACTATTGAAGCAAAAGGAAAGGTTTAGCCAAGAGCATCCAATCAAATTTCATCTTTCAAATACAATAAGAAATGTGTTTGCTCTGGGAACAGTTCCACTTTTTCCTTTCTTCCTTGCTACTGTTTTCATTAATCACTTTCTCTCTGTGATTGGCTGAGATTCATTGGCTCAGAAAACCATCCCATATGTTCGGGCATTTGGCCCAGGAAACATTCCTGATTTTAAATATTGATCAGGTTCACAATCAAATCCTTCCTCTTAGGAAGTTGCGTGCAATTCTTATGATCAATCCATACTATTTAGACTTGTTATTCTATATTTTATAGTCAAATTGAAGCCTGACTGCGAATTGTGAGGCTTTAGTTGGGCTTTGAAGAGCTTTTAAAATGTTACACACAAGTTAAGCCCAATGTAATTTCTTAGATTATCAAGTTTGCAATCAATGTGTGCCTAGAAAGTATTTTTAAAATGTTTCCCATGGTGTAGACCAGGGGTAGGCAACATGGGGCCCTCCAGCTGTTGGAGAACTTCAAGTCCCATCATGCCTCTGGGAGTAATTGTAACTGCCAGTCTTGCAATGCCTCATTGGAAATGTAGTTCCACAACAGCTGGAGGGCTACTGGTTGCCTACCCCTGGTGTAGACCTACAAGCCCAAATACCTACAACATCTAGCTCTTCAAGAGGTAGCCCCTCTCAAGGAACAAAGGGCTTGCAAGGGCCTTTTTCTACTATTACATCTGGTAATGGCCAATCTTTCAAAACATATTTTTTTTAAGGTACTGGCAATTTGAATCATCCACCAGCTTAAGTTGGCCGCACACGGATTTAAATTTGGCCAGTTCAGCAGAGACCAGTTGAATTTTGATCCATGTATGGGCAGGCTGATTGTACCCAAGTCTATACCTAGTTACATAGTCAGTTACATAGTTAGTCAAGTTGAAAAAAGACAGAAGTCTATCTAGTTCAACCAAAAAAAAAAAATAGAAGAATTATATATAACCATACAATCCCTTATACAATCCTTCACCCACAGTTGATCCAGAGGAAGGCAAAAAACCCCAGCAAAGCATGGATCCAATTTGCTACAACGGGGGAAAAATTCCTTCCTGATCCCCCGAAAGGAAATCAGATTCACCCTGGATCAACTTTACCTAACAATGTACATTTACATTATTTACATTACAGTATTTACATTAAGGAAAGAATCCAGGCCTCTTTTAAAGCAATCAACCGTGCTGGCCAAAACCACCTCTGGAGGGAGTCTATGCAACATTTTCACAGCTCTAACTGTGAAGAAACCTTTCCGTATTTGGAGATGAAATCTTTTTTCCTCTAGACGTACATCGATGGACTTGGGTACAACCAGCCTGTCGGAGTTTTGGCATGCGATTACTGCCGGCAGCTACAGCTTCTAGCAGTAATCATTGTGTTCTGCCAGCCGGGAAGGCTTCCCATGCCCCCTGCCAGCAGAACACAATAGTGCTGACTGTGTTGATATGGGAATTGTGCAACTTATCTTCCTTCCACATAAGGAAATCAAATTGTCTATGGGCTGCCTTAAAGTTGAAGTGTAGCCTCAATCACAAAATTGACAGAGCAGATCAATGCAACCTGCAACCAGCAGCTTCTATTGAAATGATAGGAACTGTTAGAGGTAGGTTGCTTTGATCTGTTCGGTTGCTATCAAAACCTGTCTATAATTTCTCAAACTGCCATGGGTATGTCAAGCATTACTGCTTCTCCAGCGCTCTCCCAAACATAAAGTGACTGAAGAGTCAGTAGGCAGAGTAAGGCTAGACATAGACGGCTAGATTTATTTTTTTCTGCCCACTGATGGAGGAATCCCCTCTGATATAACTACTCTATTCAGACAGCCACAACACCTGCAGCGAAACTAAACCCATCGATTTAACAGTTTAAAAAACAGTTACATTCTGTGAATATGCTGAGAATGTAACTGTCACATTGGTTGTATCCTCAACCAAATTGTCAAACAATCAAATGGCTGGCGTCATAACCGATCACATGCCCAGCGTCATGGCAGTTGAAGATCAAACAGAGGCCAAGATGGCAACTTCTTTGGCTGAAAACGATAGGAGGGTTAAGTTCCACTTTAATATGCCAACAGTGGTTGCATCTGATTGGATGCAGGCATTATTTGGCCAAGTTTATATCTGGCTCTTTTGATTCTGAAATCAACTTTTGTAGAGCTGGAGGGAACCAACAAGGTCACTCGTGGTTTGAATTTTGACCAATTTAAAGTAATGTATGGCAGACTTAGGCTCCATGCACACTGCATCTGATAAACAATCGTTTTTGGTTGTTTTGGCGTTTTTTTTTAACAGCCCAAAAACGCCACTTTATGTTATCCTATGTGTCCATGCACACATGGACGTTAATTGTCGTTTATCAGCAGTGGCGTTTTTGGGCTGTTATCTGAACGCCCTGAATTGGTGTTCAAAAGTCGTTCTTTTGACCACAAAAAAAAACGCTGGACGCCGCTAAACGCTCATTAACGCCGGTAAGCGGCTGTTTATCGGCGTCCGGTGTTTTGTGCAGTCAATGGAAGCCAATGAAGAAAAAAAAAACACCCAAAAACACTGACGCCGATAAACGCCGGTAAACGCTGCTTACAAAACGCTGCAAAAGAACGTTTTGTAAGCAGCGTCTCCTGCCCAACGCTGAGAGAGCCCAGATAGCGTCCAGTGTGCATGGAGCCTTAAGACTTCCCTGCAATGACTGTGGCAAATGAATCAACAAGGGAGCTCAGTTGTAATGATTTTCCCAACAATGCCAATGACTAAAAGGGAACTGGCCATGTCAGTTAAGATAAAACACCAACCAAGGTATATACAGTATACCTTTACTCAGTTTACACTTGAAACCAAGCACCAAAGGGTGCTATGGTCACCAGATATAAATAGCTGACATATAAACATTTAATTGGCAAGATAGTTACCTAAAAGTGTTAATATGCCCCAAACCAATATTTCAAGTTTTGGTGTGTGCCAGATAGTTAAACCGCTTTCTTATATTTCTTGAGGACCCTAGTGGCAAGATCTCTGCATTTGAGTTTACAGGCCTATGAGAAGTTCCCACTGTCCCTTATGATTTTAATTTTTTTTGTTATGGAGGTAACAGATGAAGAGTAGAATAAAGGAAGGGAGACCCATGGTGGGTGGAAGACCTAAGGTAGGTAGCACTAACGCCAAGAACTAAAGAATGAGAACCATAGGTGTGCGCAGCCTATTGCATTAGCGTGTGCACCACAAAGCGCAAACAAACATGAGTGTGTGAGTATATATGTCAGAAGGGCAGAGATCGGTGTCAGTAGTTTATTTTTATTTTATTTATTTTTTTACAATTTTGGTTTTTTACTTATTTTTTACCATAATATATTTTATTATTCTTTTTACAATTTTATTTAGGAGCCCCATGGGGGGAGGGGGTGGTGAAATATCAGGGGTCTAAACAGACCCCTGATGTCTCACTTTTGAGACAGAGAAAGGGACTGAGGACAGAGATTCCCCCATCCCTTTCTCTGCAGCAAGGCAGCAGGGGGAATCTGCACAGTACAGGGTGATTAGGGGGTGCCCAGGCACACCTGCCACCCTATGTGCGCACGCCTATGATGAGAACATCTCATTCCTGGATTCCTCAAAAGATCATAAGTAGAGATTCACCGAAACCAGTTTTTTAAGAGTACGAGTACTGATACTTTTTCTCAAGTACTCACCGATACCAATTACCAATACCTATTTTTATGTCATGTGACAATTTTTTAGACTAATGAAAAATTATTACAGTTTCTTTATAATTATTAAGAACTGTAAGTCCTGGTTCACACCAGTGTGGCTTTGAAATCGCAATACTTCAGCATGATTTCAAAGCCACAGATCAGTGCGATTTGGACCTCTGATTTCATTGCAGCTTGCGACAGCATTTAACAGAAGTCAATGCAAGTCGCAATGAAATTGCAATAAAGTGCCGTACAAGCACTTGTGTAAATGCTGTATCAGCACCGATATTGGTTTGGTGCAACACAAATCGTAAGCCAGAGAACGACACAGCCCAACAGCCCACACCTAAACCTTTGGTGGTGCGACTGTTTAAAAGTTACCATATAAGAAAAAAAGGACACCATCTGGAAATAAATATTTAATTCTCCTACACCAAAAACGGTTCCTGACATACAATATACCTGAAGCCAAGAACAGAAATGTTATATATTGAAGCTTGCCAGTGCTTAGATTTGGTGGCTGTCCTAGAGTGACAACCCTGTTCTTCCAGAAATCCGGACAATGAGTGAAAGCAGTCAGCCTAGGAAGGCACGCGTGTTACTGGCAGGATAATCAGGTAACAATAAAGGATAAATAGCCTGCAAAAAGCAAACTAATGCAGCCACTACATCTAAGAACTAGTAAGCTCTACTTTGTTTAATTTTTTTTGGGGTATAGACACTCTTCAACTGCAAAATCTTAACCCCTTCCCGCCACCGCTTCACCGCCCTTTAAAATCTTCTAAATGCCGGGACGCAGAGGCGGGCATTTGGGTCACGTGACCGCTGTGATTGGCTGTCACAGTGGTCACATGATCAGAAAGCTCTCTATTACAAAATTTCCAATTGGGAGTTTTCCGGTCTCTGCTGGTAAATGTGGCGGGAGTGCGCTGGGCGCGCACTCTCAACACAAAAGTGTTTACATTATTTTATATTTACATTACTATATATATATTATTATTATTATATATATACATTTATATAGTGCCAACAGTTAGCACAGCACTTTACAATATAAAGGGAGATAACACAGCGACAATTTAATACAAGAGGGTTAGGAGGGCCCTGCTCCTGCACGCTTACAATCTAACAGAATACATATATTACATAGGGCCATATATATGCGGCCTCTCATCGTTAAAGCCCACCCTCTGAGAGGTCACATATATGCAAACCATCGAAGAGGAAGAGGTTAAAGCACATCTAAACAACAATCGTATATACTGCACTTCACCAGCATTAGATCCGCCACAGTTGTATTGGTTTTCATATGTCAGCCTAAGGCTTCATGTACACATTGCCTACTTTGACCACCGGCAGTGGGAAACCACAAAGCACAGCGATTTTGCCGAGATTTTGCTGCAGTTTTGCAGCAATTTGCATTTTCCCGCGAACGGTGTTCAAAACATTTCTATCCTGAATGCGACTAAAAAACCTGGGTGCACATGGACACAGGATATTATGGAGCGGAGTGTAGGAGCTCTGGCAAAAGAATGCCAAAAGCTCCTAAACCCAAGTTTAGGAGCTGCTAGTGTACATGAAACCCTAGAACATTTTCAGCAAGTTCAGAAAATCTCTGTTGATCCTGTCACTTCTCCTCAATTTACCATGAAATCAGGATGAACAAACACAGATATGTTTAAAGTCTGGCCTGTGTGATCACCATGGTTCCCCCATAGATACAGTGGAGAAATGAGTGTAGCCACAAAGGGACAGAAAATGTTGTCTGTAGGATCACCAGGTTAAACTAAAGTGCAAAAAAGTCTAGAAAAAGAAAACCAATGCAGCCACCACATCTAAGTAAGCTGCAATACATTACATTTTTTGTTTCTGAACTTAGATACACTTGAATTACCTTGATTACCATTTAGGGGGTAGGAAAGAAAACACACCAAGTTTTCCAAACGGCATGTCTTCCTCTGGGCTTTGAAAATGTGATTTTATTAATAAGGAAAAACCCAGATATTTGTGTTTATAGCGACAATATAACATCTGGTCACATTCTATAAACTAAACCACAGATGTACAAGCTGGGATCTGGGGACATACAATTCTATTAGCTTGTATATGTTCTTATATTATTGTATACATAATATATACTTAAATACTGTATATATTCTTATTATATTATTACACAGAAGAATACAATCCTCAATCTGCAAAATTCTTTACTTCAAAGGAGTTTTCATAACAGTTACAAGCAATGTAGCGACTGTACAGTTTCAAGCAGGGATGTATATATATATATATATATATATATATATATGTGTATGTTTTATTGTATATATAGTGTTTTTATGTTTTATTATTATATGTGTATTAATTTGTATATATTATTGTATATATACTGTCAGCATATATTATATTATTGTTAATAAATTATTATATACAGTAGTGTATTGTATATATATATTATTATATTGTAAATTTGTGTATATACATATATATATATATAAAATTAATAATTGTTACTATTATTATTGTATATATCTATATATATATAAAACAGACTTATATGTAATTAATTATATATTATTACATTATCAATATATACATACACACACATATATATATATATTATACTGTAAATTTGTGTATATATATATATATATATATAATAATTGTTACTATTATTATTGTATATATACTACACAGGTGTATGTAATTTATTATTATATATTATTACATTATCAATATATACACACACATATATATATAGATTAATGCTATTTCATTTATGTATAAATATTAACTTGATTATTTACTATTGTTATACAGATGGTATTGTTATTATTATTGTGTAACTACTATGAAGTTGTACAATATTTAGTAAATAGGAGTTGCTGTGGGTGATTTGTAGTTTCCATGAGTCCAGCAATGATTAGTAGAAGGAATCGGTGTGGATTCTCCTCCCCACCATACAGGAGATGATGGTGAGACCCCCATAGTAGGGGGTGCAGTGATCGGTCGGTGTGTAGGGTGTGATCGGTCGGTGTGTAGGGTGTGATCGCTGCTCAGTCTGGCATGCATGATATTTACAGAATAACAATGCAGACATTGCAGGTCGGATGGAGGATGGAGCCCCCCGATCCCCGCACTGTACAGGGGGGTCCCTCCATCCCGCACTCCGGACAATGGGCACAAAGCAATACTCCCGACCCCCAGCCACACTCCCCGCACAGAAGACACACAAACTTACAGCAAACTGCCACAAAGTATCCGAGAAAGATCCACCGAACCGACATCTTCACACCGAGAGACCGAGAGAGGAGAGTGCACATCCACCGTCCGCTACACACCGACCGCTCCGCCGCCACCGCTTCTACTCCGCACCACGGAGAGCCGAGATCTATCAATAGGACGAGGTGAGGGCGGGGCGCCCTCTACAGGAGCAACACCGCAACACCGCTCACAGCAATGTAACGGATTTGTATCCGCGAGCAACAGAGGAGCAGGAAGAGGAGAATAGGAAGGGAAGAGAAAGAATGGGAAGGGAGGAGTAAGGAGAGAAGAATAGGAAGGGAATAGTTGGAGGTAAAGAGATGGAAAGGAAGGAGTAGGAAGTGATAGTAGGAAGCAGAGTAGTAAAGGAAGAGCTGAAAGTGAGGGATAGGAAGGGGAGAACAGAAAGAGAAGAGCAGGAAGGGGAAAAGTGGGAAGTGAAGAGTTGGAAGGGAAGAGATGAAGGGGAGGAGTAGAAAGGGAAGAATATGAGGATAAAAGTTGGAGGAGTAGGAAGAGAAGAGTACCAAGAGGGGTAGCAAAAGAAGAGTTGGAAGGAAAGAATAGGCAGGGCAGAATAAAGAGAGAAGAGTGGGAAGAGAAGTGAAGGAAGGAGAAGGAAAAGGAGAGTATGAGGAGAAGAGTAGAAAGGGAAGAGACGATTGGGGAGGAAAGAGGAAAATACGAGTTGGAGGAGAGGAGTAGGAAAAGATAAATAAGAAAGGACAAGTAGAAAGAGAAGAGTAGAAATAGAAAAGTAGAGAGGAAGAAGGAAAAGGAGAGTATGAAGAGAAGAGTAAAAAGGGAAGAGAAGAATTGGAAGGGAAGAGTAGGAAGAGGAGCAGGAAAAGAAGAGTTGGAGGAGAGGAGTAGGAAAAGATAAGTAAGAAAGGACAAGTAGAAAGAGAAGAATATGAAGAGAAGAGTAGAAAGAGTAAAGTAGAAAGGAAGGAGAAGGAAAAGGCGAGTATGAAGAGAAGAGTAGGAAGGGAAGAGTAGGAAGAGAAGAATTGGAAGGGAAGAGTAGGAAGGAAAGAGTTGAATGGAAAGAGATGAAAGGAAGGATTAGGAAGGAAGAGTAGCAGGGAAAAATTGGAGGAGAAGAGTAGGAAGAGAAGAAGAGAAGAGTAGGAAAAGTAGATTAGGAAAGGAACAGTTGGATAGGGGAGAGCTGAAAAAGAAGTGTAGGAAAGGAAAAGTTGGAAGGGAAGAGTTAATAGGAAAGAGTTGGAAACTCTCAGATATTTTCTGACCAATTCAATTATATTCTATACTGGGCTCCATTCGCAAAGCTGTATTTTTTCCTCTTTAAAATGTGTGATCATTTAATCAAAATATGCGGTATTTATCTTATGAAACCATGTAGTATTTTATCTCATGAGGTATCCAGTGGAATGGAGAAGAATTAGAACCCCTGTTAGTTTTTAATGCTAATAAAGAGGTAAAGTGGTTTAAACCGGGGTCAGCAACCCATCAATTGTGGTCCACCTGTTGACCACCGGCAGGTGACAGGTGGACCATGAACAGGTTCCTGTGCCGCCGACCCCCGCCTTCTATGTGCGGGTCCTTGTCTCCCCTTCCAGCCCCCTCCACAGCTGCACTGCGCCATCTATGTCCCGGTTTCTCTCTCCCCCTCCCGCCTCCATCCTCCTTCGCCGCGGTGATCAGTGAACAGCGGAGGACAGAGGACGGGAGGAGGAACTGGTCAAACAAACTTTTTATGTTAAACTGCTGGTGACTGGTTGCTAGCACACAGGGTGGTCCTAAGCAACCAATCACCAGCTTGCCAATATGAAAAGTCACTCTGCCAGCTCCCGCCCTCTGTCCAGAACTGTGCTGTCTCCCAGTCTCCGCTATGGAAACAGGTAGGACACTGTGCTATGGGAGAGGAGGGGGGGAGTCCTGCTATAGGAGAAAGGGGGGGCCTGAAGATACCACTTTGTGTGTATGGGGGAAGGGGGGTGATGTGAAGGGGCAGAGGACACGGTTGTGGGCAGGGTCACCTCCATAGCAGTGTCCTCTACCACCCTTCACATCACCCCCCACCCTTGCATTCAGACCACAATGCACTCCTGAACCCTGCATTCTGACCACAATGCACTCCTGAACCCTGCATTTTGAATGCAAAGCACTCCTGATCCCTGCATTCTGACCACAACGCTCTCCTGAACCCTACATTCTGACAGCAACGCACTCCTAAACCCTGCAATCTGGCCGCAATGCACTCCTGAACCCTGCAATCTGGCCGTAAGGCATTCCTGATCTCTGCATTCTGAGCGTAATGAACTTGTGGACCCTGCATACTCTGCATACCGCACTCCTAAACCCTGCACTGTCTTGTAATACTTATTTTTGTTCTGAGTAAAAAAAGGTTGGTCTTACTATTTTTTTTTTTGTGCCCAGTGATCTTTGTCTTCATCAGTGTTGTTCAAGTAGATCTCCATCTCTCGAAGGTTGCCTACCCCTGGTTTAAACCATAGAAATATGCCAACTCACTAAGTAGTGCGGTCCCTACAGCATACTGTATGTTTTAATACAAAAGAGAAAAGGAGACTAGAATACCAGTCAAAGGGAAGCTGCTTTCACATGACGCATGCGGTGTATCAAAAACAACTAAGTTCAATGAAGTAAATACAGAATATTTAAAGAAAATAGTATAAAAAAAACATACATATATAAAGGGTATTTATATGTGTGTGTAATTTTTGATACTATTTTCCCGTGGTAACCTTTGGAGGAACCCTAGGCTTCCATGGAACCCTGGTTGAGAACCCCTGCTTTAGCCTATATATCAGCCTATATTGGTTCAGCTGAACTCGCTCCATTTAATTCCTGCATGTCAGTCCCGACTTCAGGTGCGATTTCAGAGAAATCTGTGCGGGTTTCTGCAGAAACTACTACAGAAACTACTTTTTGATATCGGTACCTCACCGCAAATGCAGCGTTGCACCGACTAAGACGGTGCCATTGCCGGCAATTGTCACCAAAACTCACCAATGCAAACCAGGGCTCAAAGAAATTTTTGCTTTGATATTTGTCAAAGTAATTGCTATATCTTTGGATAGGTCTGTGTTTTCTTGTTTGAGAATAGACATTGTCATTCTCTGATGTTCTTGAAAGTGTCACTCTGGTATCCATCTGCCAAACCAAGTTAATGACACCCCGCTCCTAACAGGTCAAGGTCCACACCTTTGTAAGAATACTTGTCTATTCATAATCCCATTCTGTCTTGCAAATATTTGAGCCAAAGATATCTCTAAAAATAATTGTGAAAAGGTAAAGTATCCCCACTACGTAAGACATAACAAGGGATTAGACAGAGGCGGCCCGTGCATTAAGGACGCATGGGCGCCGCCCCCCTATCCATGCCATCTCCCCCCTATCCATGCGTCCAGCCCCATTCAGGACGCCGGACACATGGATTCCTATGGGGGGGGGGGGCGGGAGGGAGGCTCTAATAGGCTTCAAAATAGGGTGGACTCGGGGCTCCCCGATCCCACCCAATTGTTTTACCATAGTGAATGTATTTTCGCTATTTTCACACTACCGTTCCTCCCTTCCAATCAGGAGCCAGGTCTGTGAGACCTGTTTCCCGAATGGCCTAAGCATCAGGCAATCCTATTGGATGCCTGGTGTTTAGGAACAGTAAGAGAACAGTAGGAGATGGAGGAGCGGACACCGGAGCCGCCGCTCCCAACACCTGCGGGCTGCCACTCCTCACACCTGCAGGCCGCCGCTCCTCGGACCTCCATGCTGCCACTCTCTGGACCTCTGGGCCGCACCTCTGGCCGCCATTCCTGGCTGCTCCCCGCACCTCCATCCACAGGTAAGTGACAGCGTGCGTGCGGGGGAGATGTGGGTGCTGTAATTGCCTCAAACTGCCCACCAGCGGCGGCTGTTCAATAAAGGGCGCTTGGGTGCCACCTCCCCGCCGCTGACAAGAAAAAAAAAAAGTCAGCCCGACCCCCTACAGGAGGCGCCGGTATATTGACTTTTTTTTTCTCGGCTCCTCGCTGTGAGCCGATTGGTCAGTCATAAAAGACTATGTGTGTGCGCTGAACAGGCGCACACACACATAGTCTGATTGGCTGCCCTGAGCCAGTGACTGACTGGCATTGGATGCTGTGGGCGGGGGTGGGACTGTGGCGGACTTGTCCCTACTTCGGGGGGGGGGGGGTCTGTCAGTGCCCTATCTGTATACCCTATCTGGGACTCTGTATACCCTATCTGGTGACTGTAGATCGGAAGAGCACACG
>BLSH010105798.1:1119289-1133170 GCA_018402905.1 Glandirana rugosa | reverse complement strand
TTACCCCCATTTTACTTCCTTTTGCAGCCCTCTAGGGCTTTCCAGGACTTTGTTACAGCCATTTTTGTGCATAAAAGTTCGGGTCCCCATTGATTTCAATGGGGTTCGTTGTCCGTGCGATCGTTCGGGTTCCGTCCGGACCCGGACCCGGACTTTGTCCCGAAGTTCGGACGGACCAGCAGAACCCGAACTTCCAGAGGTTCGCTCAACTCTAGTCATGAGAACTATTGTCCCCATTGGCAGATTTCCCCTCTATTGCTTTTATGGCACAACACATAATTTGGGATTTTCCCTCCAATTTCAATGATAATGGTAAACATGACTGTTGTATTGTTGATGTGTAGGCTAACCACTAACACTTAAAGACACTTATAATACCTTTAAAAACCACGCAACAACTTCTGGATTGAAATGGCTGAAGCGGCCCCTTTATTAACAAACCAGCAAAACATATTATCAACAGCCTCATTTACATAACCCAGCTTTTTCTTACCCAACTTCTCAGCTGACTATGTCTCAGGTAAATGAAGGCAGATTTTCTATCGCATCGGCTGCACCACCAACCATATCAGCATCCCGGCCCCTAGCCGTAGTTCCACCAGCTCAAAGACAAACTGTTTCTAATTCTTTTACCCGATGCAGCCGGATGACCGATAGTCCATTAATCCATAATAGGGAAGGTACCCATACCGAGATGGGCCCCAACCCATTCCACTCCACCTACTGAATTACATAACATTCCACCTTCACGAACCGGAGACCCCTGCCACAACGCCCACTAGTGACACCTCACTTGTGGGCGGACCACCACAACTTCAAGGCCCTCTGGAGACCCTCCTGGAGACCCAAAACCACATGTCAATACCCACTGCAGACAAATGGACTCCATCCCCCCTCAGGTACAGCCAGTTATCCCCTTCCAGTTCCACATGGCGAACCAGCAGCCCACCGTTACGTACAAAAATTTTTGCCACCTCTCTATTCACTTTTACCCTGGCCTTATTGATCCGGTCCACTGACCGGGCCCCATGCCAAGATGCCCTGCCGATAATATCGGACCAGACTAGCACCGTATCCGGGGAGGCCAACCTCAAATGGAGAACATCGCATTTTATATCACGTACCAGTTCCCTGGAAGCTCTAACCCCGAAGTCGTTACCCCCCACATGCAGTAGCAGCACGTCCGGGGTCTGTCCAACCTAACATATCTCTGGATTTCAGGGAACGCCCTGGACCACATCATACCCGGAACCCCAATCCACCTAACCATTGCCTCACTGCGGGGAAAGCCCAGCTGCCTGCCTTCAGGCCTGACTAATGCCCGCTTAGCCCCCCAATGCACATATGAGTGGCCCAGAATCCACATCAGGCACACCGGGTCTGAAAAACACAAAGCACATAAAATAACATGAACTTCCCATTAGACCAACCACAACCCCGGCATACCACCCCGTCAGCCTTGGTGGCCAGCGTACACACCAACAAATAAACAACACAAAACAACAGCCCGCTGCCTAAACCTCCTTAAGGACCCATGGTTGCCACCCAACCTAAAGGAGATGGGGCGGACATAAAGGCGAAAACAATGAGATTCCCAACGACCAATCCGCTGTAGAATCTGGTCACTGAGACCCCATCTCGCCGCTTCCGTAGCCGCCCCAATCCGAAATGAATGCGAGGAATAATCACAGGGGGCAAAACCTCCTACCCCCAAACACCGCCTAAAAACTGTCACAAACTGATATCGTGACAATACCAACCCATCCTCATGGATCAGGAGAGGGCCAGGCCTTACAGACCTTACTGCCAACCAACCCCTTACCACTACCACTGGGCACAGTGCTAGGCCTGCTACCCGCCCCAGGACTAACTTAGCCCCACGACCAATCTGATCGGTTTTGGATTTGCGAATTTTAAGTGTCACAGACTCACGCCCAAACTCCACATCCGCTAAATCCAGCCCCCCTGGCACCGTCTTGGAGGGGCTAACCAGTTCCCCCACCCTCAGAGCACCGAAAAAGGCCAAAACAAAAGCCGTCCGGAACAATTATACCTCAAAATCGGTAAAACAAACCTGAGGTAGAACATCTACCAACGCCCCCAACAGACCCAGAGACACTGGCCTACAGGAATCCGGTTGCAAATGACCCTTTCTATAACCTCTCAAAGCCATTCTAACCATAAACGCCTTAGTAACATCCTCAACGCCCTCCAATTTGAAAAAGAAAAGCCAAGCCAGCCATTTTCCGATTGACTGAAGCCAC
This sequence comes from Glandirana rugosa, assembly GCA_018402905.1. Taxonomy (NCBI): domain Eukaryota; kingdom Metazoa; phylum Chordata; class Amphibia; order Anura; family Ranidae; genus Glandirana; species Glandirana rugosa. The sequence goes on along the minus strand of BLSH010105798.1, from coordinate 1,130,906 downwards.
CGACACACCCTCCTCACAATTTCTACTGAGAAAGTACAGTAACGCATGTAATCTCTCCTCATTGTTAGCAGAACCTCCCACCATACTTACCAACTCGAACCACTCCTGCCAAACCCACTCATATGCCCTCCAAGTGGCATCCGCCAAAGAACTCCTAATCAACCCATGCAAGGTGGCAACACGATATCCCACAAACGACTGGGGCATAGGGTTCCGTGCCACTCTGCCTCCGGCGCCAATTGTCCCACTGTAAGCGAGAAAGTGCATCAGCCACCTCGTTCTCGACACCGGGGACATGAGCAGCAAACACTAACACATTCAATTGCAAACACAGCAGGACCAAATGACGCAACAGGCGAACCACAGGGGGGGAAGAGGCCGATAATGAATTAATAGACTGTACCACTCCCAGATTGTCACAGTTAAATCGGTCCCGTCGATTCCGGAATTCCAAATCCCAAAGTTCCACGGCCAGCACAATCGGAAAAAATTCGAGAATAGCCAGATTACGAATAAGATCAGAATCCCCCAATGCAATGGGCCATCTTCCTGCGCTCCAGCGGCCTTGAAAATACGCGGCATAACCAACCAAACCAGCAGCGTCCGTATACAACACTAATTCCTCCGCAGCAACCACAGGACCCATCCAAAAGGACCTGCCATTGTAATTCTCAAGAAACATGTCCCAAACTTTCAAGTCATCCATGTGTTCTCTCCCAATGCGAACAAAGTGATGAGGTGCCTTGACCCCTGAGGTGGCAGCCGCCAGCCGTCGGCAAAACACCCGTCCCATGGGCATGATTCTGCATGTGAAATTGAGCTTCCCCAATAAAGACTGTAACTCCCGCAACTGAACCTTTGGTCTCAGCTACCGCCCCCCGAAGATCTTCAAGCTTATCCGTCGTCAACTGGCATTCCATCAAGTCAGTATCAATGATGATCCCCAAAAACTTCAACTGGGTGGACGGCCCCTCAGTCTTTTCCACCGCCAAAGGCACCCCAAAAACCACAAAAACATGCTGCAAGGTGGCTAACAGGATCAAACAACGGCGATCCCCAGGAGGGCTGATCACCAAAAAGTCATCCAAGTAGTGAAGCACTGACTTCAAGCCAGACAAATCTTTTACGACCCATTCCAAAAACGTGCTGAACTTCTCAAAATAGGAACAGGAGATGGCACACCCCATCGTCAGACATCGATCAACAAAGTAGCTCCCCTCCCATCTGCACCCCAACAGTCGCAGGCTCTCAGGGTGCACCGGCAATAGACGAAACGCAGACTCAATATCAATCTTGGCCATGAGCGCCCCCCCCCCGAACTTCCGAACCCACTGCACCGCTCCGTCAAAGGATGCGTATGAGACAGAACACAGGGACGGGTCAATGGCATCATTCACTGACCCCCCCTTTCGGGTGGGAAAGGTGATGTATGAGGCGGAATTGGTTCGATTCCTTCTTAGGAACCACCCCCAATGGCGAAACCACCAAGTCGTCTATCGGTGGTGAAGAAAAAGGACCCGCCATTCTACCCAAGGCCACCTCCTTCCGCAGTTTAGCTGAAACCACCTCATGATGAGCAACAGACGACTTCAAATTAGCTGAAATTGGCGGAACCCCCGACAATGAACTAGGAATTGGAAAACCCTCTTTAAAGCCCAACCACAAAAATCGCTCAGCAGCTCTGTCCGGATACCTATTTAAGTAGGGAAACATTTTTTCCACCTTCACTGGTGTCCTCCCTTTTTCCAGCGTCGGTCGTCTTTTTTCCTTGCTTGAAACACTTGGCCAATGAGTGCGATCCACCGCAACCTGAGCAGTCATGTCGGAAACGACACGATCCTCCGAATCTGCAGGACCCCTCATTAAACTGCCAGCAGAACCCCTTGCACTTCGTGGCCGATGGTGATGAGGCGGCAGTACCCCCGGCCCCCCCCCCAAGAAAGGGAGACGGGGCGACCCTAGCTTGTGTCATGAGTCTCATCCACAAACCAATGTCTTTATGTTCCCATCGCAACGATGGTCGCACGGCCTTACGCTGGCGAAACTGCTCATCATACCGGAGCCACGCCACTCCCCCATAAACCCTCGCTAATGGAATCCGAATAGCAAAATAACGCGGAACAATTCTCCGGTGCCTTTTCCCCTATAACACTGGCCAATATGTTAAAGGCCTGAAGCCAATTGGCGAACGTCCGTGGAATCAATCTGTACCGCAGCTTCTCTTCTTCCTCCTTTTTGGACTCATCGGGTTTTACTTTATCCAGGTTAAACTTTTCCAGCGGCAACAAAGAAAAGATCTCCACGTAATCACCCTTCCAAATCTTCTCCCTAAGCTCTGATTTTAAATGGGAGCCTAATGGGCCCTCGTAGCACACATAAACTTCCCACCTCGCTGCATCCGCCAACCGTACCCTGTCCGAAGCCGGCTCCTCAGGCACGGTACCCTTCTCTTTACTCACCTGGGACTCCCCCGAAGAACCTGTAGGCGCCACAGACGACCTCTCCCTCGTTTCTGGCTGCTGTGGAGCCCTGGACACCACCGCCGGAACCACCGGCATCCTCACATGCGTTCCCGCAACGGGCGATACCGTATCCCCCGCCGCCGTCCATGCCGTTACAGGTGACCCGAATGAGGAGGCGGCCCAGCCCCACAAACTCCTTGTAACCAGAAAACAGTGACCACAAAAAATTCTGAAACAATCCGTCTCCCGATCCTGCCGCACCCTGTCCCCCGGATGCCCAACTAGGACCAGGAACACCCGCTACCCCGGGACCCAACCCAACCGTGTCAGCCGTGGCAGGTGAACCCGTACCCCCTCCCACCTGCCCCACAGTAGACAATACAGACACAGGCACAGGCAAACAGTTCACAGACACAGGCATAAACACAAACTTACCAGGCTGATGTGGGAAATCCAACTGCACAGACGTAACACCGGATCCCTGCAGAGCCCTCGATCCTCCAGCAGCTTCAGGGTCTCCCTCCTCTTCAAATGCCGAGATCTCTCCTTCTGAACGACGGTCCCCCTGCTGGGCAGATGACGCTGCGGCTGTAACTGCTCCAGGGCGCCTGGGCGTGTGACCAGTCCTCCTGCTCCCAGCGCCGACTCTTCCCCGCTGAGCACTCTGAACAAGGTTCCCCCCTCACCAGGTCCCGCCTGAAATGGGGATTCCTACCAGCCCCCGGGGGAGGAAGAGGAGCACGTCTCTTTGCCCTGGGGGCTGAAGGGTCCATTTCTGGGCTCCCAGAGCGGCGGCTCACCTGAGGGGTATCGTCATCACCATAGCGCTCAGGAGGCCGTGACCTCCTCGCATGGGTTGTAGTAGGGGAAGGCGAAGCAGTGCCTTGCCCCGACCCCTGTAACACAGCAGCAAGCTGTGCATTAAGCCACTGAGGGCCATTGATTAAAGCTGCCGATCGCAGCTAAGACAGCATTCTGTCTACGTCCTCCATGGCAGAATAAGATGGACACAGAGCAGCAGGGCAACAAACTTCCAACTTCTCCTTCTTGCTGCTTGTCCCGCACTGCTAACCACTGCTCTCCAGCCCCAGCCCAAACCCCCCCAGGACCACTCCCTAGCCGCACCCATAACCACCATCTTGTCCCCCAATAAGGAGGCTCCCCCCATCTTCCAACCCCACTCTAAAGCCTGCCCACCAACACCAGTCATGTAGGCCCTGCCCTACGCTGCACTCCTGTTTGGGGCCTATTCTGGACAAATAGAGAGGGTGATCTTCTTAATTGTGTGTAGAGAGGCGAGACCGTGCCACTGTTTATTTTGGCAATTAAGGCCAGGTTTTGCAGAAAACAGGCACACTAATGTGCCAGGTGTGTGCTGGGCACTTATGTTAGAGTTGGGATTAGAGGTGATTGGCCCGACCCTCCCGAGTGTGTGCAAAGGAGCTGTGTGGAGCACGTTGCTCCATACTGTCCATGCGGGGACAGTGAAACGCCGAGCCTGTAAGGATGTAGCTGCAGGAGAAACAGTCAGAGCTGAGGAAGGTTCAGCATTTAGTGCATTAGCACGGGGACTGTGTGTTTGACGGTCTGGAAGACTAAGGCAGGAGGCCTAAGCAGAGATACTGCAGAGAAGAGTCATGAGGTGGAGGACTGATGGGAACTTTAACTTTCTTTTCAATAAAAGTGGGCAGAAAAAAGCCCTAAAGCGGACTTTGTGGAGTGGACTCACTGCTTGGCGCTACCAATGAGGTGGCACCGACAGCAATAAAAATGGACAGGGGTTCTAATTTCTCTCCTCTCTATCCAAAACTGATATGTGCTTCCACTGCTAACTTCTAAAAATGCTAATTGTCTGGCTTCAGCACTCTGAGTGAATGACCTCTGGAACAAGCATGCAGCAAGTGAGTTCAGAACTCATCTCCATACCTGTCCCAGGATAAACCGGATCCTCAAGATTAGCATGGGAGCCAGGCAACTAGTATTTTAAGACAACTCCGCATTAGCAACCTTCCTCTTTCTCCTGGCACAAGTGTCCTCCAGATAAAACTTGAACAATATGGAGGTCACCATTGCTGATTTCCTAAAAGACTAAAAGACGTCTTGCTGGTCATCGTTAAAGCCGTCCGAGTCAGTGATCTGAACACAATTCAGGGGAACGGTAAAAGGAACTTCTGATCTTTAACTTGTTTCAGGTCAGGGATCGTTCAGAATGACAGCCAGGCAACCAGAATTTTCAGATGAAAGTAAGATAAAGTAGTAGCCCCTGGTATTTCTTTCAATGGCAGGTTACCTTCTGGGGCTTTCATTGCTGTGCCTCTAAAAAGTGATATGTGGAGGTTTTTTATATTTTTTTTATTATCAATAAATAGTGCTACATAGTACATTTGCACCTTGCTGTGCATTTCTTGCACAAATATAAAAAGTGCGTCTACATTGCTGGTTTAAAAAAAAAAAATTCTAAATACTACATTTGCGGGCAGCGGTGCATTTCTTTCACAAAAATAAAAAGTGCGTCTACATTGCTGGTTTAAAAAAAAAAGATTAATCATTTATTATTCTTTTTTTTTTTTATTATTAATAAATAGTGCTACATAGTACATTTGCACCTTGCTGTGCATTTCTTGCACAAAATTGCACATTGCCGGTTTAAAAAATAATATAAATTTGTGCTAAATAATACATTTGCGTCCAGAATGAGAAGAGCATCAAATAAGGGACGTGGTCGTGGTGCTGCTGGTGCTGCTGGTGTTGGTGAAGTTCCTGTTGCAAGGAGAGGGTGTGGTCGATCTGTGCCAGCAACACGCACAAGTGAAATACCTTCCTCAGGTGCGAGTAGCCGACAGAACCTTCAACGTTATATGGTAGGCCCGAATGCCGCTCAATGAATGGTGAGGCCAGAATAAGTACAGGCGATAGTAGATTGGGTGGCTGACAATGCCTCCAGTTCCTTCAAATTGTCTCCCACCCGGTCCCTTGCTGAAAGCTCAGAGTTGGCACCTGAACCCCATGACCATCAGTCTTTCACCTCAGCCCCTTGTAAATCAGCCAAGCAGTCTGAGCCCCAAGTCATGCAGCAGTCTCTTATGATTTTTGATGACTCTGCTGGTATGTTTTCCATGGGCCATCCACATAACCCTGCCCCAGAAGTGGAAGACATTGAGTGCACCGATGCCCAACCACTTCTGTTGCAGGATGAGGACATGGAAACACCAGCGCAGCACGTCTCTGATGATGACGAACCACAGGTGCCAACTGCTGCGGCTTTCTACAGTGTGCAGACTGACAAGGAGGGAAGTGGTGAAGAGTGGGTGGAAGATGATGTGGAGGATGATGAGGTCCTACACCCCACATGGAATGAAGGTCATGCAAGTGACGTGTGCATTTTTGAGGAAGAGGTGGTGGTCACACAGAGGCACAAGCACAGCATAAGAGGAAGCAGGTTACAAAAGCGGAGCGACCATCCCCTAGACAGTACGCCTGCTACTACCCACCGTACCCAGGACCTAGCACACCAAAGGCAGCTCAAAGGAGTTCCCTGGTGTGGCAGTTCTTCAGACAATGTGCTGACGACAAGACACAAGTGGTTTGCACGCTGTGCAATCAGAGCCTGCAACCTGCATGACCAGGCATCTACATGCAAAGCACGAGCTGCAGTGGAATAAGCACCTCAAAATCCAAGAAAGGTCTCGGCCTCCTCCTGCTTCCTCTTCTGCTGCTACCTAGGCCTCTTCCTCCACCTCTACAATGCCAGTGTCCCCTGCCACCCAGCAAACAGACGATGTGACAGCAACACCACCATGTCCGCCACTGTCCCCAAGCATTTCCACACAGTCCCATGGAAGCTTACAGCTGTCCATCTCCCAAACACTGGAGAGAAAGGAGGAAGTACCCCCCTACCCACTCACGATCCCTGGCCCTGAATGCCAGCATTTCAAAATTCCTGGCCTTTGAAATGCTGTCATTCTGTCTGGTGGACATGGACAGTTTTAAAAACCTGATGGTGGTGGCTGTCCCACAGTACGTGGTTCCCGGCCGCCACTACTTTTCCAGGCGAGCCATCCCTTCCCTGCACAAACAAGTCGGGGACAAGATCAAGTGTGCACTGCGCAACACCATCTGTGGCAAGGTCCACATAACCACTGATACGTGGACAAGTAAGCACGGGCAGGGACACTATATCTCGCTAACTGCACACTGGGCAAATGTAGTGGGGCGGGTGCGCCTGATGCGGATAGCAGTTTGGCTCATGTCCTTCCGCCACCGAGGATTGCAGGGCATTTCTCTATGCCTCCTGTTGCCTCCTCCTCCTACTCCGCTTCCTCCTCCTCTACCACCTCCTCATCCGGTCAGCGTAACACCTTCACCACCAACTTCAGCACATCCAGGGGGAAACGACAGCAGGCTGTTTTAAAACTGATATGTTTGGGGGATAAACCCCACACTGCGCAGGAGCTGTGGACGGGCATTGAACAACAGACCGATGAGTGGCTGTTGCCACTGAGCCTCAAGCCCCGGCCTGGTGGTGTGCGATAATGGGCGAAATCTCGTAGCAGCTCTGGGCCTAGCCGGTTTGACACACATCCCTTGCCTGGCACATGTGCTGAATTTGGTGGTGCAGAAATTTCTAAAAAACTACCTGGATATGTCAGAGCTGCTGCAGAAAGTGCGGGCCGTCTGTGCGCACTTTCGGCATTCTCACCCTGCTGCTGCTCGCCTGTCTGCGCTGCAGCGGAACTTCGGCCTTCCCGCTCACCACCTCCTATGTGAGGTGCCCACAAGGAGGAACTCCACCTTGCACATGCTGGAAAGACTGTGCGAGCAGCAGCAGGCAATAGTGGAGTTTCAGCTGCAGCACGCATGGGTCAGTCACTCTGCGGAACAGCACCACTTCACCACCAACAAGTGGACCTCCATGCGAGACCTGTGTACCATATTGCGGTGTTTCGAGTACTTCACCAACATGGCCAGTGCTGATGACGCTGTTCTCAGCCTTACTATCCCACTTATATGTCTCCTTGAAAAAACACTTTGGGCGATGATGGAAGAGGATGTGGCACAGGAGGAAAAGGAGGAGGAAGAGGGGTAATTTCCACGGTTATCAGGCCAGTCATTCACAAGTGGCTCGGAGGGTGGGTTCCTGCACCAGCATAGGCCAGGTAGAAAATTTTCAAGCCAGGGCACAGTTCTGGAGGATGAGGAGGATGAGGAGGAGGAGGAGGAACCATGTTCACAGCAGGGTGGCACCCAACGCATCTCGTGGGCATCACTGGAGCATGTGTGGTGGGATATGGAGGACACAGATGATACACCTCTTTGTCTCTGGGCAGCCTGGCACACATGGGCAACTACATGCTGCAGTGCCTGCGCAACGACAGCCGAGTTGCGCGCATTGTAACTTGTGCTGATTACTGGGTGGCCACCCTGCTGGATCTCCGTTACAAAGACAACGTGCTGTCCTTAATTCCCTCACTGGAGCTTGATCGGAAGATGCGCGACTACAAGCGTGCGCTGGTAGACGCGCTGCTGAGGGCATTCCCAAATGACACTGGGGGCACAAGGCGAAGGCAGAGGAGGAGGAAGAGGTCGCCAACGCAGCTGTGGCACCGCCAGCACCTCAGAAGGCAGGGTTAGCATGGCTGAAATGTGGAAAAGCTTTGTCAGCAGCACGCCATAACAAACAGCACCACCAGCTGATGTCTTAGCAGGAGGCAGCATTTCAGCAACATGGTGGAACAGTATGTGTGCACACGCCTACACGTACTGACTGATGGGTCTGCCCCATTCAACGTCTGGGTCTCCAAATTGGGCACATGGCCTGAGCTTGCCCTTTATGCCTTGGAGGGGCTGGCCTGCCCTGCATCCAGTGTATTGTCTGAACGTGTGTTTAGCACTGCAGGGGGCGTTATCACAGACAAGCGCAGCCACCTGTCCACAGCCAACGTGGACAAGCTAACGTTTATTAAAATGAACCAGGCATGGATCCCACAAGACTTGTCTGTACCTTGTGCAGAATAGACATTTATACCGGCCTCACACAGCCATTGGTATACTTAAGTGGACTTCTTCTTTTTTTTTTTAATATGTCTCAATATTTTGGGGGCTACCCCAATTAGAAAAAAAAACCAAACAAACAAAAAAACAGTGTTGGCTACCTCCTCCTCCTCCTCCACCGCGACTTCCACCACCTACACCGCCACGGTCACCGCCTCCTCAACCTCCTACTCCACATCCACCACCTCCTCCATTTTTTATTTTTTTATGTGATTTTAAGTTATTTCCCTATCCACATTTGTTTGCAGGGCACTTGTTCTATTCTTACCCCCATTTTGCAGCCCTCTAGCCCTTTCCAGGACTTTTTTAGAGCCATTTTAGTTCCCAAAAGTTCAGGTCACCATTGACTTCAGTGGGGTTCGGGGTTCGAGGTCAAGTTTGGGTCAAGTTCGGGGCCGAACTCAAACTTTTTCGCGAAGTTTGGCCGAACCCGCCGAACCCGAACATCCAGGTGTCCGCTCAACTCTAGTTCTGAACCTACTCCCTGCATTTACCGCGTCCAGTGATAGATCCCCATAATAACATCTCCGTGGGTGACATTATGACGGGTTGCAAATCCCTGAACCTATTCCATGGATTCAAAGAGTCTCAATGATAGATTCTCACGATAACTTCTCAGTGGGTGACATTATGAGGAGCTGTAAAGCACTGAACCTACTCCTTGCATTTAGAGAATCCAGTGATAGTTCCCCATAGTAACATCTCAATGGGTGACATTATGATGGGCTGTAGGGCTCTGAACCTACTCACTGCATTTACAGAGTTAACTGTGAGATCCCTGCAATAACATCCCAATGAGTGACATTATGAGGAGCTGTAAAGCCCTGAACCTACTCCTTGCATTTACAGAGTCCAGTCATAGAACCCCATAATAACATCTCAGTGGGTGACATTTTGACGGGCTGCAAAGCCCTGAACCTACTCCCTGCATTTACAGAGTTAACTGTGAGATCCCCGCAATAACATCTCAATGGGTGACATTATGACGGGCTCTAAAGCCCTGAACCTACTCCTTGCATTTACAGTGATAGATCCCCATAATAACATCTCGATGGGAGACATTATGATGAGCTGTAAAGCCCTGAACCTAGTCCATGGATTCACAGAGTCTCAATGATAGATCTCCATAATAACATCTCAATGGGTGACAATATCACAGGCTGTAAGGCCCTGACACTACTCCCTGCATTTGCCGAGTCCAGTGATAGATCCCCATAATAATATCTCCGTGGGTGACATTATGACAGGCTGCAAAGCCCTGAACCTACTCCATGGATTCACAGAGTCTCAATGATAGATCCCCACGATAATATCTCAGTGGGTGACATTATGATGGTCTATAAAGCCCTGAACTTACTGCCTGCATTTACAGAGTCCAGAGATAGATCCCCATGATTATTTCTCGGTGGGTGACATTATGATGGGCTGTAAAGCCTTAAAACTACTCACATCATTTACAGACTCCCAATGATAGATCCCCACAATAACAGCTCAGTGGGTGACATTATGATGGGCTGTAAAGCCATGAAACTACTTGCATCACTTACAGAATCCCAATGATAGATCCCCACAATAACCTATCAATGGGTGACATTATGATGGGCTGTAAGTCATGAACGTCCTCCCCACATTTACAGAGTCCAGGGAAAGATCCCCTTAATGACATCTCAGTGGATGATATTATGACAGGTTGCAAAGCCCTGAACCTACACCATGGATTCACAGAGCCTCAATGATAGATCTCCACGATAACATCTCAGTGGGTGACATTATGACGAGTGACATTATGACGGGCTGTACAGCTCTGAACCTACTCCCTGCATTTACAGAGTTAACTGTGAGATCCCCGCAATAACATCCCAATGGGTGACATTATGACGGGCTGTAAAGCCCTGAACCTACTCCTTGCATTTACAGAGTCTAGTGATAGAACCCCATAATAACATCTCAGTGGGTGACATTATGACGGGCTGCAAAGCCCTGAACCTACTCCATGGATTCAGAGAGTCTCAATAAGAGATCCCCACGATAATATCTCAGAGGGTGACATTATGATGGGATGTAAAGTCCTGAACCATACTCCCTGCATCTACAGAGTCCATTGATATATCCCCATAATAACATATCAATGGGTGATATTATGACGGGCTGTAAAGTCCTGAACCTACAACCTGCATTTACAGAGTTCACTGAGAGATCCCCCGCAATAACATCTCAATGGGTGACATTATGATGGGCTGTAAAGTCCTGAACCTACACCCTGCATTTACAGAGTTCACTGAGAGATCCCCCGCAATAACATCTCAATGGGTGACATTATGATGGGCTGTAAGTCCTGAACCTACTCCCTGCATTTACAGAGTCCATTGATAGATCCCCATAATAACATCTCAGTGGGTGATATTATGACGGTCTGTAAAGTCCTGAACCCACACCCTGCATTTACAGAGTTCACAAAGATATCCCCATAATAATATCTCAATGGGTGACATTACGATGGGCTTTAAGTCCTGAACCTACTCCCGGCATTTACAGAGTCTAGTGACAGATCCCCATAATAACATCTCGGTGAGTGACATTATGACGGGCTGCAAAGCCCTGAACCTTAAATCATAATGACTATAGAAACTACCCAAATTACCCTGATGAAAAGTTTACATACCCTAGTGATTTTGGCATTATAACATGCACACAAGTTGACACAAAGATGTTTGAATGGCTATTAAAGGTAACCATCCTCAACTGTGATCTGCTTGCTTGTAATTAGTGTGTGTGTATAAAAGGTCAATGAAATCTCAAACTTGCAGTGGCTAACCGTAAGAGTTAAGGAACCTATAGAAAAATTTAGGGAAAAATATAGGACAAAATATGTCAAGTTGATGGAAAAGGGCGTCTAGGAAACTATTAATAAAACGAAAGGGGTACTGAGTCTTACGTCTTTGCCGTCACGTCGTGACCTACTTTCTTCGTTCCCAGACAGTCCTCAGGTCCTTGAGTAACTGGAAAATATGTGTGTGTGATTAATGTTCGTTCGTCTAGTGTCAACTCCTACCAATGGAAATTATCGGTAAGTTTGTAGAAACACAGTTGAACACACGTACAAT
>BLSH010105798.1:1048942-1063568 GCA_018402905.1 Glandirana rugosa | reverse complement strand
CATCCAAATCCACCATAGCTAGGTGGATAAAAACTGTCATTTGTGAATGTTACAATCGGCAGGGGACCCCGCCTCCATTTGTCAATGCACACTCAACCCGTGCAGTTTCAGCATCCTGGGCAGAGAGAGCTGGTGCTTCGCCTGAGCAGATATGCAAGGCAGCAACTTGGTCCAGTTACTCTACCTTTGCGAGACATTATCGCCTGGATCTACTTACAAGTAAAGATCAGGCGTTTGGACGTAAGGTCCTCCAGGCGGTGGTCCCACCCTAGTTGGTAAGTTCTTGAGAATCGTCTCAGAGGCTGTCCTGGAAGACGACTTGAGAAAACTTGAGTTAGACTTACCGGTAACTCATTTTCTGGGAAGTCTTCCAGGACAGCCAGGATTCCCACCCAATTGGTTTTTTTGTGATATGCGTTTATCATGCTGTAATAATTGTGCTTTGTCTTCCAGAGCCTTCCTGCGGTCCTTGGTAATACTGATGAGGTATGTGGCCTGGAGGACTGCCTTTTATTTAAAATTGGGGATGTGTTTCCTGTCCGGAGGGGAGGAGCCCAAGGTCTCAGAGGCTGTCCTGGAAGACTTCCCAGAAAATGAGTTACCGGTAAGTCTAACTCCAAGTTTTTTGCAAAAAAAAAAAAAATTGCACTTGTGTGCCATAAAGTATTGCAACGACCGCCATTTTATTCTCTAGGGTGTCTGAAAAATATATATATATAATGTTTGGGGGTTCGAAGTAATTTTCTAGCAAAAAAAAAAGATTTTAACTTGTAAACAACAAATCTCAAAAAGAGGCTCGGTCCTTAAGTGGTTAATTTATTTTTTACTGTCTATGCACTTTGTAGGTTAATTGATAAATCAAAGCTATTCATTAACAGTGTAACTAAATGGCAAAACAACTTGACAGGGGTTAAATCTCCCTTACTCAATCCAAAATAGAAAAAAGTTTTGCCTTTAGTGTGACTTTAATTATTCTTGAAAGCATCTTTAATTTACAGCATTTTTTTATAAGTGCCCAAACCTTTAGCACAGTACATTTTGTACATTGCAAGGATTTTAGAAAACGAGAGAAGATTTTTATCCTTGGTTGTTCTTTTGAACTAACACTTGGATGCCTTTCATTTTGTGTAAAGTAAGGCTATTCCAGTGGTGTAATAAGAGAAAAACAACTGTAAATGCCCAGAGCCAATCATATGAGCAGAAAGTGTTATTCTGGAGTAGTTCTGTACACAGACAATGTTCTGGATGTCCCCTGGTTTCCATGGTTACATGGAAGTGACAGTTTAATTTTTTGGCAATTTTACGCAATCATAGCTGGCCTGCAGATTGAAATTGAACAACCCAGCAGGTCTTATGAACAAAAAGAACTCTCTATAGTTGATTTACTAAAGTAATACAAGGTGTTTATTTGGCTTAGTAAATTAACCACTTTAAAGTGACATTAAACCATATCCTTATTTTCCCCCAAATAATCCATAAACATCCACTACTTAACCTCCAGGACTTTTCTGGCACTTTTTGTTTACATGTAACAGCTGGTATTTTTTGCTAGAAAACTTGTTAGAACTCCCCAAACATTATATATTTTTTTAAAGCAGAGGCCCTGGAGAATAAACTGGTGGGTGCTGCAATTTTTTATGTTATACGGTATTTGCGCAGCAGTTTTTCAAACACAATAAAAAAAAAAAAATACACTTTTGAATGCAAAAAAAGCAATACGTAACACAATTTTTGGTGGGATATAAAAGATGTTCTACTAAGTAAATAGATACCAAACATGTCACGCTTTTAAATTGGGCATGCCTTAATTAGTGTCACTTTAACTGTGAATACCTAGTTGTGTTCAAGGGAATTTAAAAATGCACGAGATTGATATATGAATGTGATAGACATTCACTATGCAAAGCAGTCTCTACTAGATTAAAGTAACATTCAGCCCTCGTTCACAGCTGGAAGACAGAACTGAACTCTGTGTATGTAAACAAGACAGAGCTCTGTCCTGACAGCGAAGATGGCTTTTTTCATTTATAGTGCAAAAATAAAAAAACGCAGAGGTGTTTAAATGCCACCAAAAAAAAGCTCTATTTGTGAGAAAAAAATGACATAAATTTTATTTGGTTACAGCGTTGCATGACTGCACAATTGTCAGATAAAATAACGCAGTGCCAAAAAAGCAAAAAATGGCTTGGTCTTGAAGAGGGGTAAATTTTCCGTAGAGCAAGTGGTTAAACACAAAACGTTATGTGTAAGACAAATAGGGATATTGCTTAAAGCACTGTGGCCAACACTAACTAAACCCCCATGAGCTTACAGCTGCCGGCATCCAGCCAAAATCCAAGATGGCAGCGGGATGACGTTACACTCTAAGCTCCGCCCCCCTAGAGGGGAGAACACTAGGTCTTGTGTGCTTTCTCTTTGCTCCTATATGTACACCTTCTGCATCTGAGGATTCATGTGCTTATATGTGGCGACAGTGAGGATTGACAACATGGTATCTGCAGTCACATTCCCTGAATGTAGCAAAGGGCATTATGACATTACTGGTAATGCAGGGGTCATAGCCATAAGGTGAGCGCTCAGTTTGCACGGGTGGTGGGGACACAAGGCACATTCTATTAAGAAATTCACATTGTCACAGTGATGATTGAACCATTTGAAAGGATTTTTAGCGATATATTAATAAAATATATGTTTTAATAAATCCCTTCTCGTTTTGGTCTCGTGTGTGCCCCTAAAGTCCACTCTGTTTCCTGTCATGTGTGTTCCTTCCACACATGAATAGGTTTTCTTTTTCTTTGTGTAGCCATCATTATTTTCTAGCACTGCCTTAACCCTCTTGGGCATGGAGTTCACCAGAGCTTCACAGGTTGCCACTGGAGTTCTCTTCCACTCCTCTATGACAACATCACGGAGCTGGTGGATGTTAGAGACCTTGCACTCCTCCACCTTCCATTTGAGAATGCCCCACAGATGCTCAATTAGGTTTAGGTCTGGAGACATGCTTGGCCAGTCCATCACCTTTACCCTCAGCTTCTTTAGCAAGGCAGTGGTCGTCTTGGAGGTGTGTTTGGGGTCGTTATGTTGAAATACTGCCCTGGGGCTCAATCTCTAAAGGGAAGGAATCATGCTCTGCTTCACTATGTCACAATACATGTTGGCATTCATGGTTCTCCTAATGAACTGTAGCTCCCCAGTGCTGGTAGCACTCATGCGGCACCAGACCATGACACTTCCACCACCATGCTTGACTGTAGGCAAGACACACTTGTCTTTGTACTCCTCACCTGGTTGCTGTCACACACGCTTTACACCATCTGAACCAAATAAGTTTATCTTGGTCTCATCAGACCACAGTACATGTTTCCAGTAAACCATGTCCTTAGTCTGCTTGTCTTCAGCAAACTGTTTGCGGGCTTTCTTGTGCATCATCTTTAGAAGAGGCTTCCTTCTGGGACGACAGCCATGCAGACCAATGTGATGCAGTGTGCGGTGTATGGTCTGAGCACTGACAGGCTGACCCCCACCTCTTCAACCTCTGCAGCAATGCTGGCAGCACTCATACATCTATTTCCTAAAGACAACCTCTGGATATTATGCTGAGCACATGCACTCAACTTCTTTGGTTGACCATGGCGAGGCCTGTCCTGTTAAATTGCTGTATGGTCTTGGCCACCGTGCTGCTGCTCAGTTTCAGAGTCTTGGCAATCTTCTTCTAGCCTAGGCCATCTTTATGTAGAGCAACAATTCTTTTTTTCAGATATTCAGAGAGCCCTTTGCCGTGAGGTGTCATGTTGAACATCCAGTGACTAGTATGAGAGAGTGTGAGCAATAACACCAAATTTAACGCACCTGCTCCCCATTCACACCTGAGACCTTGTAACACTAACAAGTCACATGACACCGGGGAGGGAAAATAGGTGATTGGGCCCAATTTGGACATTTTTTCACTTAGGGGTGTACTCACTTTTGTTGCCAGCGGTTTAGACATTGATCTCTGTTGAGTTATTTTGAGGGAACAGCAAATTTACACTGTTATACACGCTGTACACTCACTACTTTACATTATAGCAAAGTGTCATTTCTTCAGTGTTGCCACACAAAAAAGGTAAAATAAAATATTAACAAAATTGTGAGGGATATACTTACTTTTGTGAGATACTGTATAATGTGAAAGATGCTGTTGCGCCCGAGAATTGTGATCTTTATTCTAAGCAAAAAAAATTGTGATTCTCTTTTTAGCCAGAATTGTGCAGCTCTAACACCCCTGTTAAAAGTCAGGTTTCTGTGATGTAAAAAAATGAGACAAAGATACATCATTTCAGAACTTTTTCCACCTTTAATGTGACCTATAAACTGTACAAACTGAAATCACTTTGGGGGGGGGGGGGGAGTAAAAATAAACTAAAATAATGTGGTTGCATAAGTGTGCACACCCCCTCTTATAATGGGATGTAGCTGTGTTCAGAATTAAGCAGTCACATCCAAACTCATGTTAAATCGAAGTCAGTACACACATGGCATCATTTAAAGTGCTTCTGATTAACTCCAAATAAAGTTCAGCTGTTCTAGTAGTAGTCGCATCCTACAGCAAAAGCCATGGTCCGCAGAGAGCTATCAAAGCATCAGAGGGATCTCATTGTTAAAAGGCATCAGTCAGGAGAAGGATACAAATAAATTCCAGGGCATTAGATATACCATGGAACACAGTGAAGACCGTCATCATCAAGTGGTGAAAATATGGCACAACAGTGACATTACCAAGAACTGAACGTCCCTCCAAAACTGATGAAAAGACGAGAAGAGAACTGGTCTGGGAGGCTGCCAAGAGGCCTACGGCAACATTAAAGGAGCTGCAGGAATATCTGACAAGTACTGGCTGTGTGGTACAAGTGACAACAATCACCCATATTCTTCATATGTATGAGCTATGGGGTAAAGTGACAAGACGGAAGCCTTTTCTTACGAAGAAAAACATCCAAGCCCTGATAAATTTAGCAAAAACACATCTGAAGTCTCCCAAAAGCATGCAGGAAAATGTTATGGTCTGATGAAACCAAGGTTGAACTTTTTGGCCATAATTCCAAAAGATACATTTGGCGCAAAACACTGCACATCACCAAAAGAACACCATACCCACAGTGAAGCATGGTGGTGGCAGCATTGTGCTTTGGGGCTGTTTTTCTTCAGCTGGAACAAGGACCTTAGTCGAGGTAGAGGGAAATATGAAGAGTTCCAAATACCAGTCAGTATTGGCACAAAACCTTCAGGCTTCTGCTAGAAAGCTGAACATGAAGAGGAACTTCATCTTTCAGCATGACAACGACCCAATGTATACATCCAAATCAACAAAGGAATGGCTTCACCAGAAGAAGATTAAAGTTTTGGAATGGCCCAGCCAGAGCCCAGACCTAAATCTGATTGAAAATCCGTGGGGTGATCTGAAGAGGGCTGTGCACTGGAGTGTTTTTGCAAAGAAGAGTGGGCAAATATTGCCAGGTCAAGATGTGCCATGCTGATAGACCCACACTCAAAAAAAAGAGTGCTGTAATTAAATTTCAAAGGTGCTTCAACATAGTATTATTTTAAGGGTGTGCATACTTATTCAACCATATTATTTTAGTTTTTTATTTTTACTCCCCCCCCCCCACCTAAAAGATTTCAGTTTGTTGTCGAAATTGTTTTTAAGTCACATTAAAGGTGGAAAAGTTATGAAATTATTTCTTTGTCTCATTTTTTTACATCACAGAAACCTGACATTTTAATAGGGGTGTGTAGATTTTTTGTATCCACTGTACATAGTTGGAGAGGTTGACTAAAGACACCATCCAGTTTAACCCGTGTGTGTTAGAGCTGCACGATTAATCGTATTAAAATCACGATCTCGATTCACCTCCCCGCGATCTCCATCAGGCATTACCGCGATTTTCAGTGCAGTTAATGGAGTCCGACTTGTGGGGCGACTCAGAGCAACTTGATTGTAATAGAAGTCAGTGCAAGGGGCCTGAAGTCTCCCCAGGAATCTTTTTCTAAAGTCAGAGCGACTTGAGTCTCTCCTATCTGGGCAGACTGCCAAGTCTGGGCAGAGAGCTAAGTCAAGTTGATAAGAAGTAAAAAGATACTATGTTTCAAATGATCAAAGGGTCTTAAACTTAGTTTAGCCATTTTAAAGACTAAATCTTTTCTGACATTTGTTGCTTACAAGTAAAAATCCAGTATTTTCTGCTCGAAAATGAGTTAGAACCCCCAAACATATATATATATATATATATATATATATATATATATATATATATATATATTTTAGCAGAATCCCTAGAGAATAAGATGGTGGTTGTTGCAATATTTTATGTCACACGGTATTTGCGCCGTGGTCTTTCAAACACAATTTTTTTGGAAAAATTACACTTTAAAAAAAAAACAAATTCTTTAAAAAAAAACAAAAAACTAAACAGTGCTGTTAGCCCAATTTTTTTGTATATGTAAGATGTTACGCCGCGAGAATCGTGAGAGAATAGTGATCTTTATTCTAAGCAAAAAAAATTGTGATTCTCATTTTGGCCAGAATCGTGCAGCTCTAGTGTGTGTGCTTATGTCAATAATAAATCCCATATCCCTGTATACTGTGATCGTTAAAATGCCCATCTAATAGTTTTTTGAAACTAGCGACACTCCCTGCTGATACCACTGCTTGTGGAAGGGAGTTCCACTTACCGCTCTGACAGTAAAGAACCCTCTACGCATTTTAAGGTTAAACTGCTTCTCTTCTAGTTTCAATGAACGTCCGCATGTGTTTTTAAACTCCCTCCTACTGAAACATTTTTTTCCCTATGCTAGGGTAAAAATTAAGGTATAGGTATAAGGTATGTTAGGTAAGTAAGGTATATCGCTTTCATATCTCCTCTCATGTGTCTCTTCTGCAGAGGGAATAATTTCAGTGTTTGTATTAGTTCCTCATAATGGAGGTTCTCCAGTCCCTTTTATTAGCCTTGTTGCCCTTCTCTGGACTCTTCCCAGTTCCAGCACATCCCTCCTGAGGACTGGTGACCAGAGCTGGATGGCATGCTCAGTATGCGGCTGGACCAATTTTGTAAAGTGGCAGTTTCTCTGGAGTAAATCCCCTTTTTAATGCAGACTAATCTGTTGACTTTGCTCACAGCAGTTGGCATTGCATGTAATTGCTGAGCCTGTCATCTACAAGGACCCCCACTATTCACAATTTTATACCTATGCATATACTTATTTTTTTCCACCTTTTTAAAGTGATATTAAAGTCTTGGTTTTTTTTTTTTTTTGTTTAAAAACACACATGTTATACTTACCTCCTCTGTGCAGTTGGTTTTGCACAGAGCAGCCCGGATCCTCCTGTTCTTGGGTCCCTTGTCGGAGCTCCTGGCCCCCCCTCCTGACAATTCCTCACTCAGCAAGCAGCTTGCTAGAGGGGCACCAGAGCTGAGCCACTCTGCCCCTCCCCCTGTCTCCTCATAGGCTCACTGCCTTTGATTGACAGCAGCTGGAGCCAATGGCACCCGATGTTGTGTCTCAGCCAGCCAGGAGGTGAGTCCCGGACAGCCGAGGCTCTTGTGCACATCACTGGATCGAGATGGGGCTCGGGTAAGTATTAGGGGGGCTGAGGGAGCCTGCTGCACACTGAAGATTTTTTATCTTAACGGCTTCCAGACCACCCACTGCACATATACTTCGTCCGGGTCTGAGGTACGCGCCCCCGATGACTCGCTCCCGCTGTGTGAACCCAGCGATCGTTTGGAGGGAGGCCGAATGGCGGTCTGCCTATGTAAACAAGGCAGACTGCAGTTCTGCCAGAGAGGAAAATTGAGAATCTTATGTTTCTGCTAAGCAGAAACACGGATCTTTGATTTCTACCTTTTTGATCTTTGAAGCACTACCTAGGAGCACACTTAACCCTTTGATCGACCCTGATGTTAACCCCTACCCTGCCAGGGTAATTTATACAGTGACAGTGCATTTTTTTTTAGCACTGATCATTGTATTGGTGTCACTGGTCCCCAAAAAAAGTGTCACTTAGTGTCAGATTTGTCCACCGCAATGTCGCAGTCCCGCTAAAAATCGCTGATCGCCGCCATTACTAGTAAAGAATATAAAAAAAATTAAAAGTCCATAAATATATCCCATAGTTTGTAGACGCTATAACTTTTGCACAAACCAATCAATATACGCTTATTGGATTTTTTTTTTTTTACCAAAAATATGTAGAAGAATACATATCATCCTAAATTGATGAAATTCGATTTTTTACATTTATTGCATGTGTTTTATAGCAGAAAGTAAAAAAATATTGTTTATTTGGGTACAACGTCGGGCGACTGTGCAATTGTCAGTTAAAGCGACGCAGTGCCGTATCGCAAAAAATGGCCTGGCCAGGAAGGGGGTGAAACCTTCCGCGGCTGAAGTGGTTAATGGATAGAATGCATTAAGATAAAAAAAAAAACCTTCTGCCTTTAGAATAAAGTAAAGTGCACTTATTTATTTTTTTAAGGCTCCCCAGGTTGGTTATGCCATAATGTGCTAGTATGCACAGCATATTAGAACATTATGGTAGACTTACCTGTCCTATGGTGTCCTTGTTTTAGGGGGGGGTGGGGAAGTTGTCAGTAGAGAGGCAGATATTGAAGATGTGAGTTAGAGCTTACAATAGGTCCACTTTAACATTAAAGAATGATTGAATCCCCCTAGCTAAAAAAATAAAACCTATATTGCAGCAGACCTCAGCAATTTCCATGTTTGCTGTGTGCATATATCAAAGGGGAATCTAATTACTGGGGACACAGGCAGCAATAAAATCTGACGGGAGCTCTAATCCTTCCACGCGTTCTCCAAAAAAAAAAAAAGAAAAAAATTGTGGCTAAATGTATACTTTAAAGCGGCCACTAGAGGGCGAAAACTTCCTGCGGATGGAAAACCATCTCCTAGTCTCTGAGCTGAACCTAAGGTGGAATCCTGCAAGTAGTTTTAAATAACAGAAAATAGTTTTCTGCTACCATTACTACTTCACAATTCTTCACTGCAGGATTGTTATTTCTGTTTAATATTCGGGGTTGCTGACGATTTTACAATTGTTCTGATGCCGGTGACAAAAAATAAAATAAAGAGTATAGTCACTGCTATGAAGCTTCATTTAATAGCCAGAGCTGTAGACACCATTAAGCCGTGCATATTATGTAGTCCATCATCTATAAGCACAGGAAAACCTCTTGTGTAAAAGAAACAGACATTTATTTTCGCAGTTTGGAAACATTTATTTATTTTTAAGCAGGTAATAAAATGAAATCGTACATCTGATTGGTTAATATTGGCAACCTATATTATTACCCATATTTTGTGGGTGCTTCAGTGCTTGTTGAACTGTAAATCGGTACCAGCCTTCTATCCAGAGAAATGACTATATACACAATTAACCACTTGGAGACCAGGCTTTTTCTGGCACTTTTTGTTTACAAGTTTAAATCTGCTAGAAAATTCGTTATAACCCCCAAACTTTATACCTTTTTTTTTTTTTTTTTTTAAGCAGAGACCCTAGGGAATAAAATGGCGGTCCTTGCACACTTTTATGTCACACGGCCATTTTGCAAACGCAATTTTTTGGAAAAAAATACACTTTAATGAATTAAAAAACAAAACAATAGTTATCCCAATTTTTGTATAATGTGAAAGATGATGTTCCACCGAATAAATAGATACCAAACATGTCACGTTTTAAATTTGCTAGCGCTCATGGAATGGTGACAAAGTACGGTAATTAAAAATCTCCATAGGCAACACTTTAAGCGCCTTTACAGGTTACCAGTTTAGAGTTACAGAGGAGGTCTAGCCCTAGAATTCTTGCCCTCACTCTAACATTTGCGGAAACACCTCACATGTTTGATCTCTGTTATGCGTGCATATATGTGCATGGAGGGATGGGGGCACTTTTTACATTTTTTGTTTTTTTAATATTATTTTTTACTTTTTATTTTTTTGCACTGTCCCTTTAATTTTTGTTTCATCACTTTTAATTCTATTAAAACACAGGTGCCCTTTGTGGCGAGATCTGGGGTCAAAAAGACCCCAAATCTCTTCTTTACCTTTTTAACAGCAAAGGATCGAAAAAAAAGGTTTTTTTTTTTGGTCTTTCGCTTTAAAAAAAGATTATCATTTTCTTCCAGCCTGGACCGGAAATGAAGTCACGATGTCACTCCGGTCCTCCAAGGCCATAGAGTTGATCATAGAGTGTTATCTTTTTGATCGTATGTGGGAGCAGCTGGCCACACCGTCGGATCGTTTCTTGGGCAAACCGGTGGAAAGGTAAGCCCGAGAAGCTCCGGCAAGCTTCGGAAGCCGTTCCAGCGGCTTATGAGCCTTTCGGAACGGTTTCACGAGAAACCAGCCCCTTGCAGAAAAAAAGGGTACAGAGGTTATGGCTGATATCAAATCCAGGTAAACTACTTGCAAACCATATATACGTATTGCAGTCGTGAGCTGATTTGCCTACAAGCAGGAGTCCTAATTGGGGCAGAAGCTGATAAACCTTCCAATGTATCCCAGGGCTCATGCACACAGATATATTTATAGGCGTGTGGCCATCCACCATAACCTACGCTTGTATTTGTGGTGCCTGGAAGCTCAAGTTGCTGTGTGGTTCCGCCCATAGGAATGAATTGGAATGAATTCCAGAATATGCTGTTCTGTGTTTAGGAAAATATTGCTATACATATGCAAATGCAAGTACCGCCGCTTACACATGTGCACTGTGTATTTTGTAATCCATTATTATGGGCACCGTTACAGAGCATCTAGGGCTCCTGCTCACCACAAATGCAGGTATTTTATGCTGTAAGACCATTTACATGAGCCTTAGGGTTGTGGGAATAGGCCTGTAGACATAGACATGTAAACTCCACCCCCATAGTGTGTCTGATGGGAAATGAACCCAGCACTGCAAAACAAGAGTGCTGATCACGCTCTCTGGTCCATTTGGTCAGGGGCCAGTTGATACATTATTATGTAGATTGTGTGAGAAACCTGGAGGAACACCAAAGGAACATTGTGGGAGAATATGCATGCTTCTTGCAGACAGACTTCCTGGTGAGAATTAACACCAGTACCCCAGCGCTGCAGGCTACAGTGATGAAATAAGGGTTTCTATTTTCGCATTTGGTCAGAAGTTTATGCTGATAGCTGCCAATCTGCTTTTACCTTTGATTTTTTGGGTAACAAAGAAGAATTCTGATAGGTCTTTGGAGGCAACCTACCCACTTCTATTTATAAAATCAAAAGAAGCGCCACAATCCCGTACAGCCAACCTAGTGTAGACTTGAAAACGGCCCCAGCCCATGAGTCTCCGCCAAAGCCACGCCCCTTGACATGTTTTGCTCCATCCACCAGAGCTTAATCAACCCTGTGATTAAACAGTTTTTTTTTTTTGTACTCCAGTGAGCTGCGGGTTGGGACTGGGAAGGGAATGACCCAGTCTGCAGCTCATTCGAGTACAAAAAATGGATTCTTTTGGGAAGCCTCTGAGCTTATCTTTAGTCTTATACAAGCTGAAGCTTATTCGAACAAGGCCTAAAGTAAACCCGATCATTAAAAATTAATTTAAGGGTTAACATGTTCATTTAAAGTAGAATTCTAGCCTAACACTATCTATGTTTTAAAATGTTCATTCCTCCTGCCCCTATTCTGCCTAACCTGTATTAAAAATTGTATGCTTGCCTGTTTTTAATCCGCTTTGGTCTGGTAACTAGGGATGGGCTCAGGCATGTTCTGATCGCAGTCCCAACCCACCCGAGCAATTGCGCCAGGAGACCGTCACTGAACTCTGCCAATCATAGGCAGCCTGTGTATGTGCAGCTGCGGGGTGGAAAATACCTCACTGCCTATGACTGGCAGAGTGCAATGAGGGCTTCCTGGCGGGATTGTTCAGGTGGGTTTGGACTATAATCCGAACATGCCTGAGCCCATCCCTACTGGTGACCTGATCCCCTGTGTCAAGTGTCATCGAGCAGGGGAGAGGAGGGAGTGCTGTCAACAAATGGTGCATGGGTGGATGTCATGGCTCCCAGATTTCACAGATGTCAAGGAATTCTACCTTAATTTCAAAAGTAATTTTCAAAACGTTTAAATCTGTGGCTTCCATTAAAATAATACTTGGTGATCCTGCCATGGAGGCACTGCCTCATCTGCATTGTCATCTTATTACTAGCTAATGCATGAAACCGAATGCTGCTATCAATGCATGAGGTGAAACCAAGTATAATAAAAATGCCCATTGCGTATGCTTAACAGTGCTTTATCAAACGAAATGTCATCCAAATAGGGTTTTTATCTACTTTAAAATGGATAGTATGAAGCAGTATCATATGCACACTTCAAAAAAAAATGGCGGCTGTCTGCCCAAAGACACCCGACTCCCTGTTTCACAAATGTAATGAGTTGGGTAAAAGATGGCTTCAGCTCCTATTCTCTCTACCTGTAGATGACTTGACAAAGGGCCACGCCCTGAAACACGTTGCAGAACGACAGCAACCACTCTTGCATTCTCTCCCCCAGCTTGCGTTCCATTGGCACCTCTGTGCATCAAACCTCGCTTGGGCACAGCTTTCCTCCAAGCATATAACGTCACGCTCGAGTGCTATTCCCTGATCATCTATCAGCTGCTGGTCGGCTCTTCCTCTCCCGGCAGCCGAGTTGCTGCATACCGTGGCGCTTTTCAGCCTGACGGTTGACTCCATCCACTCCACCTGCCCACATTGGGTCCTGCTCACCGCATATGAGGAATATAGCCTGATCATCACAGCACTGTCATCCAGGGCTGGACCACAGGCAGAACAGTCTTTAAAATCAATAATTACAGCCAGGTGATAATTGCTTATTGTTGAGCTGTCCCCAGTAGATGTTAGGGGTGCCAAGTATCGTAGCTTCCACAAAGATTCCTCTACAAGTTTCACGGTAATAACCGCTTCCTCAGGAGGAGCAAATTAATATTTATGGTGGCTACCAAGACATTTGGGCAGCATAGCCCCGGCACCCGAAGGTAATCCCTCTCACGGCGGACACGGGGAACATTAATCAACACGATATCTAATGTGCTTAAAAAAGCAAAAATAGCAAACCGGGGGTTAATGTCAGAGGCAAGGTTGATGGTCACATTTGTTTCAATAGATGAATTGATTTCAGTGGTTTCAATAGATGAATTTATTTACTTGTAATCACAAAGTCACATGATGGATGTGTCTCAGAAAGAGACCATCTAAATGACACCAGATTCCCAAAAAGTGCCTCGGAACTCGTTTCCCCTGGGTAGCAGCCACCCAAATATCTTGGTAGCCACCATAGATATTAATTTACTCCTCCTGAGGAAGCGTTTATTACCGCAAAACATGTAGAGAAATCTTTGTGGAATCTTTGATACTGGGGACAACTCAACAATAAGCAATTATCACCTGGCTGTATTTATTGATTTGAATGACTGTTCTTTCAATGTAATATGTCTTTTAGAATTATTTTTGTACGAATAAATTGTTATACTTTTATAAAAAAACTTTTTTGTCCAATCCTTGGGGATTTTTTGTCTTGGTCCCTCAGTGCCAGAATTTTTGTGGTTTCAATGTTCTCCACCTGTAGAGAACTCCTCAGATGCGTTTTGCCCTTTTCAGGGCCTAGTCTAGAAGGCCTCTGTGATTAGCCCCGACAAGGGCAAAATGTGTCTGAGGAGTTCTCTACAGGTGGAGAACAGGGACTGAAGCCATCTTTTACCTATCTCGTTACATTTATGCAAAAGGGAGTCGGTGTCTGTGTGCAGATGGCCTCCATTTTGTTGGAGCCTGACGAGCCGATTCTGTCTTGCACCAGTCTTTTCATCTTTTCCCATGCCGATCTGACTGATACAGATTTGAAGGGACATTTAAGCAGTACCATTTTCGCTGTTTTGGGCGTCATATGCACACTGACACATACAAAAATATTGCTTGATGAACACATTTTGCATGTGGCACATTGTTACGGCTCTATGGATCAAACCTTTTGTGTTAGGCAGAGCTCCCATTTAAAATATTCTCAGCCACGTACGTCGCCAGACGTGGTATTGTTGGTTACTACAAAACGTCGGTTCATCGACTCGTACGTGTACCGATTTTTACGTGTCTCCTGTTTCGTAGACCATACCTTTGATGACGGAGTCACGGGAGGGGGGGGGGGGGTGGCGCAGTGTTTACAGAGTTGACCGGAGTACCCGTCGTACCGATACCTACCGACTCTTATAAAATTTACCCTCGAGACGGATTGTGTTTTCCAAACTAGGTATCTCGGCATTGTTACACGGTGTACGTTTTACACAAGTAGTTCGTTATAAAAACATACACAGTCACACGTATACTGCGGGTTTTGTCGCTTTTACCATGACGAATTTACAGGGAAGTTTAGACATAGTCAGTCTAGCCGTACCCTTTTCTACTTTTCTGACCACGTTCTGTCTTAGCCGAGCAGTCCGAGGTTGTTTTACCTCCGGTAGACGTGTGTCTGTGGCTGAGGGAAAACGTATTTACATTGCTCTATCCATTTTCTACCGAAGTCAGGGACAAGAGGTGGACATCTCTTGAGGAGTCTGTGTAAA
>BLSH010105798.1:1012199-1045960 GCA_018402905.1 Glandirana rugosa | reverse complement strand
GCGCTGTGATGATGTCATCACACGTGAGCCTGTAAATCAGAAGGCAGAGCAGGCCGAGCGGCCGCAGTACTCCATTTGGCCACTGGGGCTGCTCTGCCTTCTCACTGTGTCTGAATGACACAGCGGCGCTCCTGAGTGTCCGGGAGCCCGCAGTCTAATGCGAGCTCCCGGCGCCGACGGGAGGGGGCGGATATCGGCCTAATTTGCATGATAATCGGCCGATGCCGATTCATCCAAAAAAGGCAAATATCGGCCCGATATATCGGCCAACCGATATATCGGTCGACCCCTAGTGTGAACCTAGCCTCAGACCTGCTTTTGTCCTTCCAAGTGACTGATAATGACCCATAGCATGGACAGCTGCAGTCATAAACTCCTAGGTGGACTCTTCTTAACATAGCACAGAGCCATTATCTGCCCCTTTGATATGTAGAGAACAACTGGTTTGGTCAGTCTTTTCTTTAATCAACAAGCCCCCTTTGAAATGCCTAATTAGATAACCAGTCCAGAATGCCAACGTGGCCTTGCACAACCATTGACATCCTGTTTATGTATAAAATGGATTTGTCAACTGCCTGTTCTAGAAAATGAACACATCGCAATACATGTATACATATAATATATACATGCACATGCAGTGTGTGTGTGTGTGTGTGTGTATCTCACAAAAGTGAGTACACCCTTCACATTTTTGTAAATATTTTATTCTATCTTTTCATTTGACAACACTGAAGAAATTATACTTTGCTAGAACGTAAAGTAGTTAGTGTACAGCTTGTATAACAGTGTAAATTTTGCTGTGCCCTCAAAATAACTCAACACACAGCCATTAATGTCTAAACCACTGGCAACAAAAGTGAGTACACCTCTAAGTGAAAATGTCCAAATTAGGCCCAATTAGCCATTTTTCCTACCCGGTGTCATGTGACTCGTTTAGTGTTACAAGGTCGCAGGTGTGTTAAATTTGGTGTTATCACTTTCACTCTCATACTGGTCACTGGAAGTTCAACGTGGCACCTCATGGCAAAGAACTCTCTGAAAAAAGGAATCGTTGCTCTACATAAAGAGGGCCTAGGCTATAAGAAAATTGCCAAGACCCTGAAACTGAGCTGCAGCTCTGTGGCCAGAACCATACAGCGGTTTAACAGGACAGGTTCCACTCAGAACAGGCCTTGCCATGGTCAACCAAAGAAGTTGAGTGCACATGCTGAGCGTCATATCCAGAGGTTGTCTTTGGGAAATAGACATATGAGTGTTGCCAGCATTGCTGCAGAGGTTGAAGGGTTGGGGGGTCAGCCTGTCAATGCTCAGACCATACACCGGACACTGCATCAAATTGGTCTGCATGGCTGTCGTCCCAGAAAGAAGCCTCTTCTAAAGATGATGCACAAGAAAGCCCACATTAGTTTCCTGAAGCAGACTAAGAACATGGATTACTGGAACCATGTCCTGTGGTCTGATGAGACCAAGATAAACTTATTTGGTTCAGATGTTGTCAAGCGTGTGTGGCAGCAACCAGATCAGTAGTACAAAGACCAGTGTGTCTTGTCTACACCCAAGCATGGTGGTGGGAGTGTCATGATCTGGGGCTGCATGAGTGCTGCCGGTACTGGGGAGCTACAGTTCATTAAGGGAACCATGAATGCCAGCATGTACTGTGACATACTGAAGCAAAGCATGATCCCCTCCCTTCGGAGACTGGGCCACAGGACAGTATTCCAACATAATGACCCCAAACACACCTCCAAGATGATCATTGCCTTGCTAAAGAAGCTGAGGGTAAAGGTGATGGGCTGGCCAAGCATGTCTCCAGACCTGAACCCTATTTGGCATCTGTGGGGCATCCTCAAACAGAAGGTGGAGAAACGCAAGGTCTCTAACATCCACCAGCTTCGTAATGTCATCATGGAGGAGTGGAAGAGGACTCCAGTGGCAACCTGTGAAGCTCTGGTGAACTCCATGCCCTAGAGGGTTAAGGCAGTGTTGGAAAATTATGGTGGCCACACAAAATATTGACATTTGGACATTTACACTTAGGGGTGTACTCACTTTTGTTGCCAGCAGTTTAGGAGAAGAAAAAGGTAAAACAGCACTCCATGGACAATATAAAGCTTGCTGTTTTATTGTCAGGCAAATGCAGGTAAGATATGAGGTAGACGCGTTTCACTCGTTTACAACGAGCTTAAAGCGGAGTTCCACCCTAAAGTGGAACTTCCGCTGGTTGGATTCCTCCCCCCCTCAGGTGTCACATTTGGCACCTTTCGGGGGGGAGGGGGAAGAGGACACCTGTCTTTAGACAGGTGTCCTTTTCCACACTTCCGGGAGTTCTGGCCGGCGGACGCGGCCGCTGACATCAGAAGCCGGCTCCCTCCTCCCTGCTCGCTCTGCTACTGGCCGCCTGGCCAGTAGCAGAGCGTGGCAGAGCTCGCGCATGCGCGGTAAGGTGCCCGGCGTGAAGCTGTACTGCTTACACGTCCGGGTTCCCTTACCCGCGATGGAGGCGGCTGCACCCGTCCCCCGATCCGAAGATCGGCGGCGGGTGCCGACATCGCTGGAGTCCAGGACAGGTAAGTGTCCTAATATTAAAAGTCAGCAGCTACTGTATGTGTAGCTGCTGACTTTTAATTTTTTTTTTTAGCCCGGACCTCCGCTTTAATCATCAGTAATGATTAAGCTCGTTATAGACGAGTGAAACGCGTCTACCTCATATCTTACCTGCATTTGCCTGACAATAAAACAGCAAGCTTTATATTGTCCATGGAGTGCTGTTTTACCTTTTTCTTCTCCTATGCATATGGCAGCGAGCCAAGAACAGCACCCGGACACATTACAGATTCCCTCCCCACTGGCTTGAGCGGTGTATTCTTTTGTATATGCCAGCAGTTTAGACATTAATGGCTGTGTGGCTGTGTGTTGAGTTATTTTGGGAGGTCAGCAAATTGACACTGTTATACAAGCTGTACACTCACTACTTTACATTGTAGCAAAGTGTAGCGCAGGTTAGGGGGTTGCTCACATCGAGGATTGCATTCCATACCAAACCTACCTCACTGAAACTCAGTATTGTTACCTTTTATACACAGGGAAGTGTTACTGAGCTGGTTGCTAGGATGATGGCACCACCAATGGTAGCATGAAGCCCATCCACCAGCATCCTAGCAACCAATGATGCAAAACCTCACAGTTTCATTGTTTGCCAAAATGCTGGTGGCCAGGCCACAGCATCATTGTTTGCTGTGACAGCACCTTAGCATCCAAACAGGATGAGAAAGGAATGCAAAAACTACTTGTGTTTTGTGGCACATTTGTTCCATTCAAAATTGCCATTTAGCAAAGTAAAGTGATAAAAAAAAACAGGCATCCAGGCGGTGGTAGGACACACGTTAGACAGCCTCTGAAAAGTGCTCAGCTATACAACCCCATCAATGCAGTTCTGAAAAACCACCAGGTGCCACTGACATGTCTATTTTCCACTCCCCATTCCTACCCTTTTAAATTGGACCAGACCCTAAGAGGTCGGATGGGTAAAAATGTATTATCAAAGATCAAAATGAAGTGCACACTGCCTCAATCCTTTGTGCCTACTATATAATCTGTGCCCGGGGGATGGTACCATTGACCTAGACTAACTACTTTAACAAGAAAAATAAATATGTATGTATGTATGTGTATTTATATATATATATATTATAATAGTTCAAGTTTATACGTATCACTGGATCTGTTTGTGGCCCTATAGCAGTGTTGCCAACTGTCTGTAAAAAAAACAAAAAACAAAAAAAAACAGGCACGTTTATCCTGTATGTAAATGTCTCCAGACTGCAGAAAAGTGCCTGTAAAAAAACCCTTGTCAGTGACTGAACTGCGCATGCACAGTTCCGGAGCCAGCCGAATAGAGAACTTCACTAGAGAAGCTTCAAAAACTTTTGAAGAATACATATATATATAAAAATTAGAATATCATCTAAAGGTTAATTTATTTCAGTAATTCAATTCAAAAAGTGAAGTTCATGATAGATATATATATATATATATATATATATATATATATAGATGTGTTAAACACAGAGAGATATATTTCAAGCATTTTTTTAAATTTTGATGATTATGACTTATAGCTAGAGTTGAGCGAACTTCTAGAAGTCCGGGTTCTGCTGGTTCGGCCGAACTTCGGGACAAAGTCCGCGTTCGGGTCCGGACAGAACCCGAACTTTGTCCCGGACCCCGAACCCCATTGAAATCAATGGAGACCCGGACTTTTAGGTACAAAAAATATTGTAAAATACTCCTGGAAGGTCCTAGAGGTCTGCAAATGGAAGGAAATGTGTGTAAGGGTGGGACAAGTGACCTACAAAGAAATGGGGACAGGGAAATAACTTTAAATATTTAAAAAAAAATAAAAACATAAAAAATGCAAAAATGGAGATCATCTTCAAAATGGGTCTGAAAAGTATTAATTAACATTAGAGGCCATAGAACTGTTCTAAAATCATCTTCAAACTGTGTCAAAAAAGTATAAATAAGCCGGGAGTACCCATATCACTGTTCTGCAAAATGTGTGTATCACTTTAAATGAAACCGGGATTCAGTGCACATCTCTTCTGCACAATTATTTCAAGTCTGTGTGTCACTTTAAATGAAACTGTCAATCATTGCACATCTGCTATTCACACACATGTGTTCTGCACCAGAACAGATGTTATTCACACATTACATCTGTTCTGCACACATCTGAAAATAGTTTAGAACACTTTACCTAAAACCGGGGAGAAACCATACACCTGTTCTTCAAACATCTGGATAGTGTGTTTGAAAACACAGCATAGAGAAGAGCAGGCATATGGTTGCGCTCTTCACACACAGTTTGCAGATGTTTTCAGAACAGTGATATCATATCAGTGATATAATATCACTGTTCTGAAAACATCTGCAAACTGTGTGTGAAGAGCGCAACCATATGCATGCTCTTCTCTATGCTTCTCAGATGTTTGAAGAGCATGTGTATGGTTCCGCACCCGGTTTTAGGTAAAGTGTTCTATTCTATTTCCAGATGTATGAAGAAAAGATGTAATGTGTGAAGAACATCTTTTCTAGGCAAAGAAAAGATGTTGTGTGTGAATAAAAGATGTGCAAGCATTAGCGGCAATAAGAAAAGTGACAGACTAAAAAGAAGTATGAAGATGAAGAACACTTCTTTTTAGTCTGTCGCTTTTCTTATTGCCGCTAATGCTTGCACATCTGTTATTCACACACAACATCTTTTCTTTGCCTAGAAAAGATGTTCTTCACACATTACATCTGTACTTCATACATCTGGAAATAGAATAGAAGTTCCAAAAAAATGACAGTATTCAGAATCGCCGTTTTTGGCAATCTGAATACTGTGAAGTGCAAAGGAGGGATGAGGGGTCTTTTAGACCCCCCCGGCCCTCCAAAAAGAGTACCTGTCACCATATATTACTATCACAAGGGATGTTTACATTCCTTGTGATAGCAATAAAAGTGATCAGATTTTTTTTTAAAGGAACAGTGCTAAAAATAAATAAATAAATGAAATAAAAAAAAAAGAAAAAAAAAAAAAGATTTAAATCGCCACCGTCCCCGCGAGCTCGCGCAGCAAAGAAAACGCATACGAAAGTCACGCCCGCATATGAAAACGGTATTCAAACCACACATGTGAGGTATCGCCGCGATCGCCAGAGTGTGAGCAATAATTCTAGCAAAAGACCTCCTCTGTAACTCTAACCTGGTAACCGTTAAAAATTTTTAAAGCGTCACCTATGGAACTTTTTAAATACCGGACTTTGTCGCCATTCCTCGAGTGCGCGCAATTTTCAACCGTGTCATGTATGGTATCTTTTTACTCGGCGTAACATCCTCTTTCACAATATACAAAAAAATTTGTGCTTGAAAGACCGCTGCGTAAATACTGTGTGACAAAAAGTATTGCAACAATCGCCATTTTATTCTCTAGGGTGTTTGAAAAAAAAAAATATGTTTGGGGGTTCTAAGTAATTTTTTAGCACAAAAATGTTTTTTAGCTTGTGACCACCAAATGTAAAAAAGTGGCCCGGTTGGTAAGTGGTTAAAGTTCATGTGCGTGTAAAGTCAGGCATTCCACTACCTTATGTGTATATATATACACACACACACACACACACACACACACACACACACACACACACACACACACACATACACACATTCACGCCTTTGAAGAGTCTGTGATTTTGGGGTTAGGCCCATTCTAAGCTCATACAGCGGTTCTGATTCCCTGAATAAGACAACAATCCCCTGCTTTTCTCATGAATATGCCGGTGCAGCAAAGGGTCGTCTGTATGTATTTGGCTGGAGTTATTAGCCTCATCTTAGGGTAATCCCCAGCAGAGAATGCAGGCTGTGATAAGTAAGAATTCACAGCACACAGAACACCAGAATTGTATTAGGCTCCATAGATAAACTGGAAATTGGCAGAAATGGAACCAGTTAGTCTTTTGTCAACTCTTGGCTGGGAGTCTGGCATCTTCCCGATCCTGACTTGTCGTAGAAATGCTGAGAATTGGTTTGTGACAGTGATTGGGGGCTTGTAGAGATTTTATAAAGGAAAGAGATTGCCAGCGGCATTTTCTTCCAGCTGAAGAGATTATGTATTAGGTTTCAAGTAGAAAAATATCTCTTCCCTTCTGGCTGTAACATCCTTCATACTGAAAGCCGATTTTGTCAGAGACCCTGTCTCATTCCAAGAAGTCTGCCGTTATTTTCTGTATTGAAAACAATACTGATATTTTTAATCTCTTGGCGATCATGTAACACAGTCACAGCAGCATGGAGGGTGGGAGATAATGTCGTGCCATATGCATCTGTGGCAGTGAAGGTTTCTTTACTCCAGAACGTGGTCCTTGCACAGTGGCCGAGCTGTCAGATGGTTCCCGGTCTCTGGTTATGGTTGGAAGCCAGTGGGACAGGCTCCTGATCGTGCGACTACAATGACAGCCAAAGCATACATTGCCAGCACACCATGGATCTTCAAGATAGCTTCCAAACGTTTAATAAAGTCACATGACATCGGTAAAAGTGCAACGTTTCATTATTCTCCCTTTTATAATTACCACACCAGAAGAATATAATAGAGGGGGTGGGAAAAGGGCATGAGAGGAGGAGGACACAGGAGCACAAGGGACACATCTTGCTTTAATGTCCCTTGAGGTTAATTAGTATTATTTCTTTTTTTTTGCATTCTTTATACGAGGTAGTGTACAGTAGAACACATCCACTGTGTAGAGCAGAAAAAAAAAAGATAAGAACATGCACAGGACTAGAGAATGAATACAATTCCGTATCCAGAATAACACTGATCAATCCTTTGTGCTGACTTTTTATTTATTTTTTTATTTGATTTAGGTAAACTTAGGCTTTAATGATAAAAATAATAAGGTGCACTCATAGAGCAGTTTTTGCAATTTGCACTTTTTAAAGCGCTTGTAAACCGTGGCTTTTTAAAAGACAAAAAACACCTGTAAGGCAATTGCATAATGTGCTTGTATGCATCGCATACTAGCACATTATGAAATACTTACCTTAGAATGAAGCCCTCCCATGGCATGCGGTCACGGCTGAGAGGGCAGATATCTTCCACTGGTCTTTCTTCCAGGTTCGCACGCTTCGACTATGTGATTGGTCAGAGGTGCGGGAGCACGAAGCTTTGAAGTTCTGGCTGGTGATGGCGCCGATTGCATCCAGGGCGAATATTTCCTAAATGGTGTAGGTTTAGGAGATATTCATTTTACCTACAGGTATGCCTTATTATAGGCTAACCTGTGGGTAAAATTCACAAAGCGGGCTTTACTACCGGTTTAATTGGCCCTGGAAAGTGCCCAATATGTTTGCATTGGAGCAGCACTTAGGGAGTGGACAGAGGAAGAGGTATTCACAAAAGAGAAAAATCATATAAAATTTCATAACTTTATTTGCCTTGCATAAAGCAATTTTAATATTAAAACCACAATTTCTAACTGGTACCTCTGTCTAAGCACATTCAGTTGTTCACGGTGATCAAGATTCAAAGCCACCCTTTGTTTTTCCGAGGTCTAACTTAAAGTATAACTAAAGGCAACATTTTTTTTTTTAGTTTTGTTTAGAGTGGAGAGGGATTAAAACCCCCTGTCTGTGCCCCCGTTAAGGAGGTTCACCCTCTTTCTTTGTCCTGTTTACCCTGATCATTGAACATAATAGAAAATACTTAATTTTGAGTTGTCCCCAGAAAAGTAATATAGGGGAAATCTTCCAACAGGGACACTAATTCCGATGACCTGGGGTCCCCAAGGGATTCCCTTAATTTGCAGGGATTTTTCTTCTCACTTCCAGTTTGGCTATGGAACAGGAAGTGAAGGAAAATCTCTGCAATGGAACACAGATGGCAAAAAAAAATCTGACGTGTTATAACCGGTCTATCCAAAATGAAAAAAAAAAATTGCCTATAGTTCTACTTTAACATTACTTGTAATCTATACTTCCCACTTTTACAGTTTGGTAGTTAAAGTATCTTAAAGACCCAGGATTTCTCTTGATTTGTTCCATAAATAATGTTCACTTCTTCAGGAGAATATTGACACAGTGGGTATTAATCTATATTATGCATTATATATTTTACATTTTTACCCATTATATTACAGATTCAAATCCAATGCCAATATTCTCTTGAAGAAGTGATCATTGTTCATGAAACGTGTTGGGTCTATGACAGGGGTGTCCAAACTTTTGACTTTCCTGGACCACATTGGGAGAAGAGAAATTGCTTTTGGCCAAAAAAAAAAAAACTTTAAGTAGGTTTAAGATTTTGTGTTGAGCCGCATTCATAGTCGTCTTGGTCCTCAGGTTTAACACCCCTGGTCTATGTGTTACATAAATTGCTAAACTGCAAAAGTGGAAATTATCGATTGCGTGTAATGTCAAGTAAAATTGGCCATAGATGAGTAAAGTTTGAAACGAAAATTCTTAGGAAAAGAAAGTTTGTTTTTCCAAATCTTCTTGGGTCAAATCGACGTTCGTTTTCAACCCCAGAGACAAATAAATTCAAAGGGGGCAGAATGTAATTTTTTTCTTGAACGAGCTTGAGGTGATTGTAGCCGTATTAGTGCAATTGTGCCAGAGCAAATTGAGTACTGTCCTTGATACTTTTTTTATTTGCGCTAACTAGAGCTGCACGATTAATCATATTAAAATCGCGATCTCGATCTACCCCCCCCTGCGATCTCCATCAGGCATTACCGCGATTTTCAGTGCAGTTAATGGGGTCCGACTTGCGGGGCGAATCAGCGCGACTTGACAGTAATAAAAGTGAATGCAAGTTGCCTGAAGGCTTTTCAAGTCGGAGCGACTTGAGTCTCAGGGGAAGTCTGGGCAGAGAGCCAAGTTCTGAGTCATCATTGATAAAAGACATAAAGATACAAAGTAATTTTACTTCAAAAGCTGTGTGAACTCCCCTTCTATAGTTGTTTGGTTTAACCATTTAAAGACTAAATCTTTCCTCACACTTGCTCTTTACAAATAAAAATCCATTATTTTGCCCTAGAAAACAACTTAGAACCCCCAAACATTATATATTTTTTTTAGCAGAGACCCTAGAGAATAAGATGGCAGTTGTTGCAATATTTTATGTCACACGCTGTTTGCACAGCGGACTTTTAAACGCAATTTTTTGGGAAAAATTACCCTTTCAAAAACCTAAACAGTGCTGTTAGCCCAATTTTTTTGTATATTTAATATATTACGCCGCGAGAATCGTGAGAGAATCGTGATCTTTATTCTAAGCAAAAAAATTGTGATTCTCATTTTGGCCAGAATCGTGCAGCTCTAGCGCTAACATACAATTTTTCAGGACAAGCTTTTGGGGTGTGTCCCCTTCTTCAAGATCCAAGCAGTCTGCTTGAACGTTGAAGAAGGGGACACACCCTGAAAAATTGTATGTTGGTGCAAATAAAAAAAAAAAGGATCACGGACAGTACTCCGTTTTCTTGAACAAGCGAGTTTCTAACAGTGTTATGTGGTCTTCGTTCAGTAAAGTCCATTCATTTCAAAATCAACTGTTAAAAGCAAACAAAATCTTTCGATAGACATTTGAATGTTCTGAAAAAATTCATACAAATTTTCCTAAGAATTTTGTTCCAAATTCTATCCATCTGTGGACAGCTTTAGCCCTGGGATTAGAAAAAAATGGTGGCTATGAATCCTGTATACTGTGAATGATTAAATGTGCATAGACAGGAGTACTAGTTAGAATTTATGGTTTTAATATTATCATTGTTTTATGTGGTTTATGTAAAATTGAGAACTTTTAGATGATTTTCCTCTTTTGTGTCAATTACAATTTAAATATACCTGGAGGTCCCATTTAAATTTAGAAACCTGTCAGTTGGAATTTGGCGCTATGGGCTTTTTTTAATTGCCGGAAACATCATAATTCTTTAATCTGTCTTTTAAATCCATCTCTTATCACCCTCCATTTAGATATTCTTTTGCTTAATACTGATGCAGAAGGAGATAAAGGGGGGAGAAAGAAGCGTAATGTTCAGATTCTATGTATAAACGGCAATATCATTAGCATGTTAATGCGGCATTCACTGACCCGTTCTTTCACTGTAGCAGTCAAATATATCAGAAATGGTCACCACCTCCTGTTATACTGTCACAGTTCAATTACGTGGCCTTTTGTTAATAATTTCAAATTAATTAGGTAGCAACAGTTAATAAAACGAACATTACCAGAAAAAATTCAATTAAAATTTTTAATATAATTTTTGTTAGCAATTTATACCAGAGCTGTGTAAAATTATAGTATTCACCCCCCCCCCCCCGTATTTTCTTTTTTTTTTTCTAATTGCAATCACTTCAATCAATTGTGTGCGCCCAGATCATCTTGCCCTTGGAGGGTTTCTGTAGAGAGGATTTTATGGGAAGGCACTAATAAATGCATTTACTCTGCAGGAAGGACTGTAACGCAGCAGCATTTACGACTGCTCTGTACAGCACTGATAGAAAAGCATTAACACACCATAAATCACAAATTGTAATGTCCTTACCAAAGTGTACTCATTCGGATTTATTCAATTAGCAACGCAAAGCGTTTTATTTTTTTAAAAATGTGCAGAGCTATTCATCCTGTGAAATTGCATAGACATATATTTAGGGATGAAATCAAATGTGATAAGGATATTGTTTGTTCACGTTGAATGTTACTCATTTGTACCATATAGAGTATAATATACTGCATTATGGCCACTAGATGGAGCTGATAATCATAGGAATTTAAAGCGGAGTTCCACCCAAAAGTGGAACTTCCACTTTAAGGCCTCCTCCCCAGCCCCGGATGCTGAAGCGGAGCTTTTGGGGAGGAGGGGGGGTGGTGAATTCAGATACCCAATTTTTATGGGTACTTCCGCTCTGGTCGCCTTAGGCGATCGGAAGTGGAAGGTCTCCTTCCCCCTCCCTCCCTCCCTCCCGAAGTCTTCTGGG
The DNA here is from genome assembly GCA_018402905.1 of Glandirana rugosa. Taxonomy (NCBI): domain Eukaryota; kingdom Metazoa; phylum Chordata; class Amphibia; order Anura; family Ranidae; genus Glandirana; species Glandirana rugosa. The sequence continues at coordinate 1,034,449 of BLSH010105798.1, read as the reverse complement.
ACACAGGACAGGTCCTAGAAGACTTCGGGACCAATCATGAAGCGCAGCGCCACTCGCACATGTGCAGTGTACGCCCTGTCGTGAAGCCATCGCTGGACCGGGAGACAGGTAAGTGTCTGTTTATTAAAAGTCAGCAGCTACACTTTTTGTAGCTGCTGACTTTTAACAAACATTCGGAAATTGATTGCCAGTGCCACCTAGTAGCCCAAATATGGTATTTTTGTGAACACCAAACCATTCTAATGCTCCATAAGGTGAGTCCTGTGGCTGATGATACTATGCTGGTGGAGATGTAAGGCTCAGCTTGGACTACAAGAAAATAGCACCCGGCTGCACGTAGGATCAGCAGATCGTAAAGGTAAAATAGTAAAAAATCAGACCAGGCGCCATTTTCCTGTATTATTAGAAGAACGTTTGACCTGGAGGGAAAATAACCAATTAGCCTTTGATTTTGACCACATTCACATAGTACATACAGTTTCACAGGATGACTAGCTCTGCAGTTTTTATAAAAACACTCCAAAATGACCAGTCAGATGAAAATAGAAGCCATAGGCCTTCAGAAGAATATGAAATGATACTTCATATAGGATGCATCTCAAAGTACTGCTCAACAGTTCTGATGCCCAGGCCAATTTTAGCCAATTTTTATTTGACCTTGACCAGACTGGTACAGAATTAATGTACATGCAGTTTCACAGGACGACTAACTCTGCAAATGTTTTCTTAAAAAAAAACCCCAAAGTGACCAATCAGATGAAAAGTGAAACCTATGGGCGGGGCCGAAGAAGAAAATAAACTGATACTTCATTGAGGATGCATCTCAAAAGTGCTGCTCACAAGCTCTTTTATGGTACCCAGGGACCCACCAAAAAAATGAGGAGCTTTTTTATGACCACTTTTCAAGTTGCTTGCTTTGGTCTACCCTCTCTTGCACCTTACCATTGCATATTGAGGCCAGTAATGGTCTAGTAGTAATGTTCAAGAGGTAGGTGAGCATGGGCCAGAGCTGGGAGCCCTAATAGAGCTACCATGCAGCAGCTGGAGCTATGTACTGTCTGGAGTTTTTTTGTTTTTATACATTTCATATACTCAGTTTAAAGCCTAACTGCAGCCATATTGGGGAGATTTCTTCTCACTCTTTTGATGAAATGGTTGGTGCACTCCTTGTCGGGACAGAAAGCAAATAAAACAATGTCAGAAGTTCTAGATCTAAACCTTCCTCAGCTGCTAAAAATGTGTCTGTTTTTTGCCTGTGTCCCTGTTAGAGGGATTTCAATTTACTTCCTGTCCTGACAGGACGTGAAGTAAAATTTCCTCAGGATACAGGTGGCATTAATAGCCTGTCAGAATCTCTACTTCATCCCTGAAAATAAGTTTTGTCTATAGTTCAGCTTTGAATTACTGATTTGACTAAAGAAAACTGAACTCTGATTTGTTGCTATATTGCACTTAAGTTCACATAATTTTATTGCTTTCAGCTTTATGAAAAAGGACGATGTATAAAACCCACAGCAGTCTGAAAACATGTAATTTTTTTATACATTATGCATTTTTCCTGAAGTGTGCTTTATTTGTAATGCATAATAGTACAGTTTTTTAATATTTTATGAGGTAAAATATTTTACCGAGATTCTTGTATTTCAACGTGCTCAAAGAGAAATATGATTTTTTTAAAGAAAAATGCCTCCTAGTCAGCCTGTTGAGAGACAGCTGTTTTGTGGGATGAGCAGCCGTCGCGTTCGCTGGATTTATCTTTGTGTGGGAACACTGAGGGAAGCCATTTTGTAAACTGTGACTAATGTTCTAGCAAACAGAGGAGAGCGCTGTTGGGAAGCAGGAGCCAATATTCGTTTCTGCACTTCCACTTTGCAAAATGAAACGGTTTTAGAGCTTCACATAAACACGGAGCCATTTTATGAGCCAAGACTGTATTTGTGTCTGCAAATGTAAAAGCAATATTTACCATTATTTAATGTAATTATGAGCGGAGAATTTTGATCTGTGGTGCACCGCTGGCTGCATTCAAAATGAATAGACATATGTTTTTGCTTTTTATGGGGTAAAGTTTAATTTATTAAAGTAGAACACGTTTTTTTAAATTTTTATATTACCCTCTCCTGTATAAAAAAAAATATTGCCCATTTCTACCACTTATCCATGCTCCATTGCTGAGACCAACATCCTCCTCCATCCAGCAATGGCCACCCTCTCCAGTAACGATGAGCTCAGGCGTGTTCGGTTCTTAGTCTGAACCCACCTGAGCTATAATGCAAGAAAGCAGTCACTGGGCACTGCCAATGTAGCTGAGGCATTTTCTACCCTGTGGCCGCACATATACACGCCCCCTTGTGCACGTGGGAATGGGAATATTTTGGCTGCTTTTGATTGGCTTTATGCAGTGACACCTTCCTGATTGGTTAGCAGAGGTGGGTCCAGACTAGGATTGGAGCATGCCTAAGCTATTGTCCACTCTTCAGTGACCCCACGGTTGTCAATCTCCACAGGCAGTGTGTACCTCGCGGCTGCAGCTCCGTGAACGAGGAGAGCGGTGAGCTAGCGTTGAAACACACAGTGGATAATGTTACATTGCTGTCTTTTATATTATATTGTGTAAGCGTATATCTGTTGGGGCGGGTGGATTTTACTCAAAGTTTTACTTAATAAAATATATGGATCATGCACTATGTGAGCGCTGTTTTTCTAAGGTAATCCCGCACAGCAATCATCGGCTGGTTCCCATACACTCTAAGACGATCTGAAACCGAAGTGGATTTGATTGCAGGGTATTCACATAAGGCGCTGACTTTACTTACCTTTGGTGAGTTTTTCCACATTGGGCGGTTTTTACCTCCCTATCTATTCACGAGGTGTGGTGAAGGATAAAGGCTTTGAAGTGATCCTGTTCCCCAGCACAGAAACATACAATGGACTAATTTTTATTCCACTGAGAGAACTATTCACAATCAATAGAAAGACTGTGTTTAATTACAGGTCATATATGAGCGCTGCTGGGACCATTCATTCTGGGGTCTTTTGACTTTTTGATTTTATGGTGCTATTTTAGATATTGTGTTTACATTAAGCAGCTGCCATTTTCTCTTTATTGAATTTTATTATTTATAACATTATTTTATTGTTGATATTAGCATACTAAGCGCAGATTTGAGTAATTAGACTATATTGTTACCGGGGTTCGTGTCGGTCTATAGCTCTGTATGACGTTCAGTATACCTATTTCCTGTGAGCCTGGCTGCCTTTGACGCACCCTTCTAGATGATGTTTCGCCATGCATGCTGGGCTTACAGTACTCCAGGACTGAGTGTCATTCATGGCATTATTTGAGCACTGCTTAGTCCTGGAAAAATTCCCGAAGATGAGGAAGCCACCATGACATTCTTGGACTGGCTTGAAGTGACATCCCTGGACCGGCTAGAATACTGCAGGAAAAAGCTCACCAGTTATAACTAAATATCAATTTTGGTTAGACTGGCTACCTTTATTGTGCAAACTTGGTGGATTAAAGGCATAGTTAACTTTTTGCAAAAATGTAATGCATGCACTCCGATTAATAAAATAAAAAATGTGCGATTTGGTAATGTTTTGCATTGGGGACTACAGGCGGTCCCCTAGTTACAAACATCCAACTTACAAACGACTCCTACTTACAAACTGAGGGAGACAACAGGAAGTGAGAGGAAATCTACCCCTAGGAAGGGAAATTCACTCCTGTAACAGTTATTATGAGAAAAAGGTGTCTCCACTAAAGCTTTATCACCAATCCTTGATTCCACAACCCAAAATTTTCAAAATCCAATTATCGTTGGGACAGGAAGTGAGGTGAAATCTTCTGAACAGAAACATAGACAGCAAAACAAACATTACAGGGGTGCTAACCCTTCCCTATGCTATCCAAAAAGCTTAAAAATTGTTTTTTTGGCTGAAGCTAAACTTAAAAAATTTACCTGTTCTGACTTACAAACAAATTCAACTTAAGAACAAACCTACAGTCCCTACCTTGTTTGTAACCTGGGGACCACCTGTACCAAGCATTGTAAGTGAGATCACTGCATCATGGGTGCAATGCACACACTCCTGCATTGCTGTCCTGATGCCCCTGGCTTCTGTGTGCTTCCCTGCCCTTGCCCCCCCCCCCCCCAGCTCTGCTGGGTTTCCTCCTCCCGTTGCTGCTGCGGGGGATACTGTTAAGATGGAGAGAGGGGAAGGAGCTGGGAAATGTGTCATTTACCTGCCCTTTCCTTGTCTTAATTCATTTATTTATAGCTGGGGCATAGTAAACTGAGTTGATGAATAAACGGGAAGCTCTGTTCATTTTGTGCATTGGAGGCTGCAGAGAAAGGGACTGAGGAATGTCCTCAGTCCCTTCCTCTTTCTCAAAAGTGAGACATCAGGGTTCTGTTTAGACCCCTGATATTTCACCAAAGCCCCATAATGGGGGTTCCAATAAATGTGTAAAAAAAAAAAAAAAAAAAAAAATGGTTAAAGAAATAATAAAAAAAATAAAACAACAAAAATAAAAAAGTACAGACACAAGTGGTGGAACTACCAGGGTCGCAAAGGTTGCACTTGCGACTGGGCTCTGGCACTTCGCCACCGTGGGGGGACACCAAGACAACAGGAAGGTGGCCTGCTGCAGGACCATAATAAAGGCTTCCATGGTGGGTGTAAAGGGCCCATCATGGTTTCTTGCACTGGGTCCCTGAAGGTTCTATTTACGCCTTTGACATATGCCGATTTCAAAGAAAAACAAATGTCTACTGGGTGATTTAGGTAAGTGTGTGTGGGGGGGGGGGGGGGAGTGTCACAAAAGTAGACTAAGCCTTTAATCTTGTAAAGCTGTCAGTTTGTTGGGCTCAAATTTTACATTTGGGATGCCATAGTGCAATGGGAAGTACTCCAAAGGGCCTCTTTTCCAGCTTGCCTTGCATTTGGATGCAAGTACAGACTTTCTTCCAAGCCATGACTAGGGTAGCTCAGAGGTCGTTACCAAACCCCTACATAACTCCTCTAAAACTCCACCCTGCTTTACCCCAATAAAACACATAACACAAGGTGGAGTTAAATAGCCGTCAAACAAAATAAGTAATAAATAACAATAACGTGAACCAAAGATAAATGTCCCCAGCCACAAAACACTGACTCAGGGACATTAAGATCCCCGTACACACTTAGATTTTCTGCAGATTTTTGTCTTCAGATTTACCAAAACCTGATTGCATACAAATTGAAACTCATAAGGTTTGAGCTCATATTATATGTTTTTGGTAAATCTGAAGACAAAAATCTGCAGAAAATCGAATAGTGTGTATGGGGTCTTAACACTTGACCACAGACCGTACAGGTCTACCATTACCTGGTCCCTCCAATTGGACCACACCCAAGCAGAGGACACCATACCAACAATGGTTCCTCAGTTGCATCCCACCAACAGATTTTTAACCCCATCCAAGGGTTCCTAACCGCCATCTCAATACCTACATATCTCTAACCTACTACCCTATCTCAGGGAGGGAGGGCGGGACGTTCATCTGATGGCTTCCCAACTCTGATTGTTACTTTTACACCCCTTCCTACAATCTCCTCTTTTACTCTACTCCCTATCACCCCATCTCCTCAACCAATCACATAAGTTAACCTCACATCTCAACCTTAAGCACTTTCACTATATGCTGTCTGGATCCTCTTCCACCTTGTCATGTCAGCCCTACGCTTCATTCGTTTCTCATAACTCCGGCTTTCCTGAACACTTGTTATGGTTCTAGTAATTGCGCCATCAGTCTGTTATATGGGCAGTGGGCAAGTGACAGATCTAGTGTAATAGGAACCTGTCAGAATAGGAGTATGCTTCAACACTGCTACTATGCTTTAAGTCCAACTTTGCCCTCTTGCTGACCACATAACACATATATGCGGTGGCCAGAAAAAGGGGCTTTAACACCCCAGTCCGACACATATGTTTCTAAACCGCATACGGCTTCTTGTCCTGAGAGTGCACTCCCAGCACAATGACCAAGTTGTCACTGACATCTATCAGTCAAGGCTTCTGATTGGGAGCCAGCGGGATGGGCCCCTGATCATGTGACCTCTGTGACAGCCAATCACAGTGGTTATATGATACAGAAGCCATGCTAAAGGGATATGCACAGTAGCATTGCTGGCTGGGTTTGGATTGGCTGTTCCCTCCCTTATTTAGTATGTTGCTCTTTAAATAGAAACTGCTTATTCTGGGAGAAGAAAAGAAATCCTTCCCAGACCAGCTGGATACATTGCAGGGGATTTAGTCCTCTTTATTGCAGACATTTCCCTGTCCTGTTCACTTCATAAATGAAAGGCCACTGCACAAGCTTCGTTTTAATTAGGTGGGAGCTTCTTGGCATCTCAACACCCATCCAGACCTGCAGTACTCTTGGCCAGCATAACCTCTAAGATTAATGATTCATCAAGCTCCTGTGGCATTTAACCCTTTTACTGCAGCCCTAAGAGCAACAGCGGCACAGTAATGGCATTTAAACAAACTTGTGGCCTCATGCACACGCCCATACCAATGCAAATGTGCACAAAGGGCATGTGCATGCATTTAACAGTGATTGCACAACACACATAAGACATCGCCATGCACTCCAAAATGTGAGGAATAATTCTAGGGCCATCTTTTATGGTTAACCTAAAACTGATAAGCTGCAAAGGTTTTTTAAGCATAATATAATTTTAGCGCAGAAGGTGGAACTTGAATGAATCAACCAAAATAATGTGGTGTCCTGAGGGCATCATCCCATCATAGATAATCATAAATATAGAACAAAAGGAAACTTTACCTATAACCCCCAGGCCTCAGATGATACAAAGTGTTGAAACAAATCCTCCTACATATGTTTTACATGTATATATTCAGCTTGCTATATTCTTTAGAAAGTGCACACTTTTTCTCTTCTTGTTCAGCAGTGAGTGTGGATTCTTGGCTTACACTGTGTGACAGCTGATTGGAGGAAAGGCACCCCCCCCCCCTCTCCACATAGGCAGAGGAAGCAAGGAATATGCTGTGTATAGTTTAGCACTCTGCTAATCTCCCACCCCCGACACATATTTCAGGCTGGTTTTATCTCCGTTGTCTGAGAACTTGTCAGAAGTAACCATGCTAACAGAAGAACGGAGCTACAGAAAGGCACGGGACTTAGAGCTTTGAAGAGAGATAGGAAAACACTACAGATATATGTGCCTAGGTCTACTTTCATGAATCAGGTTTACATCCACTTTCAAATACAAAAAAAAGTATATAAATTAAAAAAGAAGGAAAGAGTTGCACTGAAATAAAAAAAATATTAACAGTCTATAATGGAAATCGAAAATATCAATATAAATCACATCTACAGGGTGGGCCATTTATATGGATACACCTTAATAAAATGGGAATGGTTGGTGATATTAACTTCCTGTTTGTGGCACATTAGTATATGTGAGGGGGGAAACTTTTCAAGATGGGTGGTGACCATGGCGGCCATTTTGAAGTCGGCCATTTTGAATCCAACTTTTGTTTTTTCAATAGGAAGAGGGTCATGTGACACATCAAACTTATTGGGAATTTCACAAGAAAAACAATGGTGTGCTTGGTTTTAACGTAACTTTATTCTTTCATGAGTTATTTACAAGTTTCTGACCACTTATAAAATGTGTTCAATGTGCTGCCCATTGTGTTGGATTGTCAATGCAACCCTCTTCTCCCACTCTTCACACACTGATAGCAACACTGCAGGAGAAATGCTAGCACAGGCTTCCAGTATCCGTAGTTTCAGGTTTTACACTATTGGCGCCCCTCTTTCTTTGTTCTGCTTTCCCTTGAGTGATCCGGGTGGGCTGAGCTTGATGGAGGATGAGCTGGAGTGAGATACATGTCATCGGTGTGCAGTGTTGGCGATCTACATGGGTGTAAACACCTACAAGCTGTTTTGACCTTCCATAACTAGAGGGTCCACTCCTATTGGTAAGCACACATCCTGCTTATATGTTGGTGGAGGCTGTGAGGACCCTGTTTACAGATCTGTGTACCGGGGAGGCTCGTTACCCCCTGACGTTTAGTGGCATCTGCCCATTGTGTAGGAGGAGACTGTAGGTTTGCCGTAAAGATTACAGCTACAGTCATTGGGGTACTGTGAAGGCTCGTTACCCTTTGATGGGCAGTGTCATCTGATGAGTGCAGCAATTAAGGGGGCCATGCGTGTCACACGAGGAGGTTGCCAGATTGCATGCATGTCTATGGCAGTACTTCTTGCACTGTATACACACCATTAGAAGATTCTCGCTTATATGAACGGTTTGGACTTACATTAGCTAATTATTTTTGTATAATAATTTTTGATTGATTGACTAAGACCAATGTGTTTGTTGATTGCACATTTGCACTTTGTGTGAGGCGACTTTTATAAAAAGTTCCCATCCGCTCTGTATTATAACAAGAAGTTCCCTGTGTCTGTGTTATAACATATATATACTTATCTGTACTGATAACACACCTTCTTACTAGGATCAGTTGTCTTTTTTTATGCTTTTCTCTCTCAGCTCAGAATTCCTGAGGGTGGGGCTGAGCACTGCTGCTGATGTCAGCTGGAGAGAGAGAGCCAGACATGGACACAGGGTAACTTGCTCTTCTAATACAGAGGAAATAGGAGCTTTTAGAGTTAATTATGAGAGCAGAGAGGAGAAGCTACGAGAGGAAGAGGGAGGAGGGGGGGAGTTGTAGACATGCACACAGGAGATAGGAGAGCTGGGAGTGACATAGCCTGCATAGACCACGGGGCTCTCAAGATAAGCTATATACTGGGGGAGTCAGTATACAGGAGGGAAGTCATGACCTGGCATTATCAAACAGATATTTTAGGGAATACAGAGGGATAATTTAAAAAGCAAAAGCACCATGCTGCTAATTGCACATTAACCACTTGCTTACTGGGCACTTAAACCCCCCTTCTGCCCAGACTAATTTTTGGCTTTCAGCGCTGTCGCGTTTTGAATTACAATTGCGCGGTCGTGCGACGTTGTACCCAAACAACATTTTTATCATTTTTTTTCCCACCATTAAAGCTTTCTTTTGGTGGTATTTGATCACCTCTGTGGTTTTTATTTTTTGCGCTCTAAACAAAGAGCGACGATTTTGAAAAAAGAACAATATTTTATACTTTTTGCTATAATAACTTTCGAAGAAAAAATTATTCATCCGTTTTGGACGATATGTATTCTTATACATATTTTTGGTAAAAAAAAAAATTGCAATTGGCATATATTGATTGGTTTGCGCAAAAGTTATCGCGTCTACAAACTATGGGAATTGATTTATGGCGTTTTTTATTATTTTTATTTTTTTTACTAGTAATGGCGGCGATCTGCGATTTTTATCGGGACACTGGAATTGCAACGGACATATTTTACACTTTTTTAGGACCACTGACATTTATACAGCGATCAGAAATTTAAATGGCCACTGTAAATGTCACTGTCACTGTCAGGGAAGGGGTTAACACTAAGGGGGCAATCAAGGGGTTAACTGTGTTCCCTGTGTGTGTTCTAACTGTGCGGGGGTTGGGACATAACAGATCTCACTGATTCTGATCACAGAGATCAGTAGATCTGTTATGTCCCCCCTCACAGAACGGAGAACCGCCGTGTTTACATTGGCGGTTCCCCGTTGTGCTGCTCTATTAGGCGATTGCAGGTCTCCAGCGGACATGAAGTCCGCCTGACCCGCGGGCACGCCCACACAGCGTGCGGCGGCCGCAAGAGCGCGCCACCACCGGCTGTGAGTGTGTGCGGGGAGCGCGCAAAAGGGCGGACGTCTATGAACGTCGCCCCCCCCCCGGCAATTCAGATCCATGCTACAGCGCGGATCTGTACTGGTTAAAGAGACAGGAGCAGCATTTTTTTATTTTGGGTCAACAAACGCTTTAAATCTGAAGAACAATAAACTTGCCCTTTGTTTAGGAAGTTTGAAGACCCCTCGACTAGAGCAGTGTTTCTCAACCATAGTGAGACCAGGGCCCTGTAGATTCTTTTGACACCTTCCATGCCTCAACACAAAGTTGCAATTAACACTTGTCAAGTTGCATTCTATATTTGTTTAGGGCAACCTTTCAACTGAACGGGCTGCCAGAACAGCCTAAGGTGCCTAAAATAACTCATGCTCCCTTTTTGGTAATGCACAGCATTAGACTACCATGTATATTAGCGTGCTATAACATACTGCTACATGCTACAACATACTGCTACATGCTACAACATACTGCTACATGCTACAACATACTGTAGGTGTGTTGCCTGATGCAACACACCTACCTGTAAAATATGTGTTCCCACACTTTTTTTGTATGAGTATATACTTTCACCTTGCCTGTCCTTGCTATCCCAGATAGCAAGTAATTGTGCAACTTTGAAAATTACTTGCTAGACTTGCCAGGCTTCACAAGTTTGTTGCACCGTTGCAGCAAGTCCACAATGCATGACTCCAGATCAACTTTCTTTGCAAACATTCTGCAAGTCTGCTGCAAGTTCTGATTCAGTTATGTTGTGCAATAGTCATCCCATGAAATTTTATGCTGTAGACTTGCAGAGCTCTTGCTGTAGACTCACCACTGCAACTTTGCTCTTGCTAGAGACTTGCCACGCAAATTGGAAAAGTGTCAACTAGAACTTGTGCTTCAAGTGCTCTGCAAGTGTACAACTTGCCAGTGAATATGTGCAGCAAGTTAACAAGACTTACAATTCAACACTGCCACAAATTTGTGGCAAGTTATCCTTGCTGTCTGGGATGTATGTCTAATAATTACATGATTGAAAAGTAGTTCTATAGACAATTAGACATATAGAGCAGACCTAAGCAGGCGACACATCTGTCCAGCCTATGTGGTGTCATTCAGAGTAGATCTCCTCCACTCACCCATGCTGTCACTGATTCCTCCAGTCTCCGTGCTGTCCTTGGATTCTGCATGATCTCTCCAGGAAGGTCCCTGTGCTGCTGCAGGTGCTGTTGACTGTCAGTCACCCAGCTCTGATCCTCCCAAGTGCATTCTCCAACACCTGCTTTATGGGGTGGGCAGGAGATGGTTTGGTCCAGGGGAGCTCTTGCATTGGACTGCTGCTTGCATGCTGTGCGGTGCTTATGGGCTATACCAGCTTTAAACAGGAGGCCAGAATGGGTGAACTAGAAGGTTTTAATGGACTAAGTTCCCCTTTTCCAAAAAAAAAAAAAAAATAGCCTATGCAGTTAATGTGCTATCAGAAAACTGTACAGCTTTGTAAAACATTCATCAAATTGTCATGCCTGTAGACCATTGGGGCCCCATGGAAGCCTGTCCAAAAAACTCCCAGTTCTCAATCCCCATGTTCTACATTGTTGTTAGGGTGTGAAAATTGTTGGCCAATCAATCCCAGCATTACAAGAGTGTATTAACAAAGCAGAACGTGGGGATTGGCCATTGGGAGTTTTTTTTTTCTAGCCAGGCTTCAGGGATGCCCAAATAGCCTACAGGTATGCCATTCAAATTATGCTTGGGCCCCTTGTCTGCATAGACCAGTTTCTGTTAAAGGTGAATTCAGCATTTAAGGCATGCTAAATTGGCATCCATTAACACAGATTAAAAGGCCTCTGAAGTGCGTCTTAAAGTGTTACTTGAATGTAGATAAATCGGGTCTAATGTATACCTACAGACAAGACAGTGCTGGCATTCCCACCTCAAGCTCTCTTGGGTAAGATGTGTGAGTGCAGTGTATAGGACAGTGTACAGAATGCCCCCAAAGTTGCCATGGTTGCCAAGAAGCAACATCATAATTTTTTTTTTTGGTTTTAAGAAAAACATAGCTGGCTGAAGATTGAAATGGATTTTTTTTAAATTACATTATATAACAGAATAGCTTGTTTTGAAATGAAAAAAAAAAGAAATCTTCTTTACAAATAAAATAAGCTATTAGTAGGGGAAGGGTATTACCGCTTAAGGAACGCCCCATGTACATATACTGCGGCAGGGCTGTTGAGCGCAAAATCACGTACCTGTACATGACTCCTGTGATCGGCTCTGGGGTGCACGCACGATCGTTCACAGGAGAGGCAGAACAGTGGTCTGCCTATGTAAACCAGGCAGACTGCCGTTCTGTGAGGGAGGAAAATGGAGATCTTGTGTTTCTGCTAAGCAGAAACATGGATATCTGTTTTCCTCCAGTCACAGCATTCCCCCCCCACAGTTAGAAAGCACTCCCTAGGAGCACACTTAACCCTTTGATCACCACTGATATTAACCCCTTCCCTGCCAGTGTCATTTATACAGTGACAGTGCATTTTTTAACCACTTCACCCCCCCTAAGGATTTCCCCCTTTAGGACCAGAGCACTTTTTGCGATTCGGCACTGCGTCGCTTTAACTGACAATTGCGCGGTCGTGCGACGTTGTACCCTAATGAAATTTGTGTCCTTTTTTTCCCCACGAATAGAGCTTTCTTTTGGTGGTATTTGATCACCTCTGCGTCATTTCTGATCGTCACTATAGACAAAAAAAGAGTGACAATTTTGCAAAAAAAAAGTTTTTCTTACTTTTTGCTAAAATACAAATCCAAAAATATAAAAAAACATTTTTTTTTCATCGGTTTTGGCTGATTTATATTCTTCCTCATATTTTTGTTAAAAAAAAAAAATCGCAATCAGCGTTTGATTGTTTTGCGCAAAAGTTGCAGCATTTACGGATGATGAGGATTAATTTCTGGGGTTTTTATTTATTTTTTTATTTTTTACTAGTAATGGCGGCGATCTGTGATTTTTAGCGGTATTGCGATATTGGGGCGGACGTGTCGGACATTTTTGGACACTTTTTTGGGACCAATGACATTTATACAGCGATCAGAAATTTAAATGTCCACTGATTACTGTATAAATGTCATTGGCAGTGAAGGGATTAACCTGCAGGGGGCCATCTAGGAGTTAACTGTGTTCCCTGGGTGTATTCTAACTGTGAGGGGTCTGGGCTGCCATGGGCATGAGAGATCTAACTGATCCCAGTGACAAGGACCAGTATATCTCCTATGCCCGCACTGACAGAGCGGGGAACCGTTCTTTTGCTGTGGCCGCTCATTGCGGCTCGCCGGCAGACCTCCACCGCGGGCCCACTCTGGAGTACGGTGGGCATGCGCGCGCGCTGCTAGCGGCCAATCCGCAAATCGCCGTTTAGTTACGGCGATTCGTAAATATACTGTAGGCAGTGTGGAAGTGGTTAAGCACTGATCTCTGTATTGGTGTCATTTAGTGTCAGATTTGTCCGCCACAATGTTGCAGTCCCACTAAAAATCGCTGATCGTCGCCATTACTAGTAAAAACCATAAAAGAAAAATAAAATTCCATAAATCTATCTCATAGTTTGTAGATGCTGTAAGTTTTGTGCAAACCAATCAATATACGCTTATTTGGATTTTTTTTTACCAAAAATATGTAGCAGAATACATATTGTCCAAAATTGATGAAGAAATCCGATTTTTTTTACATTTTTATTTGTTGGAAATGTTTTATAGCAGAAAGTAAAAAAATATTATTATTTTTTTTTCAAAATTGTCGGTCTTTTTTTGTTTATAGTGCAAAAAATAAAAACCACATAAAGAAAGCTCTATTTGTGTGGAAAAAAAGGACATCAATTTTATTTCGGTACAACGTTGCATGACCGTGCAATTGTCAGTTAAAGTAATGCAGTGCCGAATCGCAAAAAAATGGCCTGGTCATGAAGGGGGGGGGGGGGGGGTCCTGAAATCTGCATGGTCGTCCTCATTGGGCATGCAACCTCACAAACGTATAAAGAATGGTGAAATGTTTTGCGCCGTATTGATTTTGCTTGCAGATTAGCGTGGTTATTTAAAATGTACATTTGTGTCCTAGTATGGAGCCAGGTGGGCCTCCCTGCATATTGATAGCCACAATTAATCTTGTTTTGTCAGGTGCCCCAACATAATTAAAATTGATTGTTTTGTTCTTAATGTACTGATCTCCCAATGTTCAGTGGCAGGACGCGTGGCGTTCCATTGTCTATTGGTTCCTGACCTTGTGTAAGCTTTCAGCAGATAAGGCACAAGGGCTGGAGTGCTTTATTCTTTATTCCCAACCACACAGTTTCGCTGCTTGTTTATAACATCACAATGGATGTTTCACTGTATTTTACAGAAAATATATTCATTGTTTCCATCCAGGTTTGCTTTCTTTTGGGGATAAAATCATTATTATTCTTAAATACATTTTTTTTTTGCAGAAAATGGAGGTAGAAGAAGAAGTTTTCCTCAAAGTGCCATTTTCTTTTCTTTCTCCGCCTTAGCTGGCAACTTTTAATATAATTTATATTGCATTCACAAATCCCCTTTCTATACTCGTAAAGGATTGAATAATTAATGCAAACGCTGTGTGGGCAAAAAAAGAAAAACAATGTATTTGGCCAAACATTTTAAAGTGACCCTGTTGCTCACCTTTGCAATTCGCCCCTATCAAGGAACAATGCTCCGATCCTGAGAAATGGTCCTCTGAGGTCCGCTGGGGAACTGCCGCTTCTGGGACTGTCGATTCCCTTGTTCCCCTCCATCTCTTGCTGACCTTCACATCATTAACCACTTCAATACTTGGCACTTAAACCCCCTTCCTTCCCGGACCAATTTTCAGCTTTCAGCGCTGTTGCAGTTTGACAATTGCGCGGTCGTGCGACACTGTACCCATATGAAATTTTTTTCACACAAATAGAGCTTTCTTTTGGTGGTATTTAATCACCCCTGGGTTTTTTATTTTTTGCGCTGTAAATTAAAAAAGACTGAAAATTTTCAAAAACAATGCATTTTTCTTTGTTTCTGTTATAAAATTTTGCAAATAAGTAATTTCTCTTCATAAATTTTGACCAAAAATGATACTGCTACATTTCTTTGGTAAAAATAACCCAAATCGGAGTTTATTTGGTGTTGGCGGACAGACAGATGTGACGGGGACTGTGACGGATGTGACGGGACATACAGATGTTTGGGGACTGTGACAGGAGTTTTGAGGACATTCAGATATTTTGGGGACTGTGACAGATGTTTTGTGTATGGTGACAGATATGATTGTATGATTGGGGACATACAGATGTTTTGGGGGCTGTTTTATGGGGACACTTATGTGTATGGGGACAGGGGTAACAGTGTGGTTGGTGCACTGTGTGGGGGGCGATCTGTGAGAGCTTTCTGCATGAAATCCTCATCATGCAGAGAGCTGTTACCGATCTGCAGATTCCCCGCCCCCCCCCCCCGCACTGAGCTCGGCGGGGGGAGGACTGTCACAGAGACGTTCGTCTCTGTTTGCAATGTGACGGCTGTGATTGGACACAGCCGTCACATGATCAGGAGGGCCAGTCACTGCGTCCGTATCCCGATCTCTGCTCAGCTGGATCCTGTGATTATTATGTTATCATTATCCAGCAGCAGCGTGCCGCGTGGCCACGCTGCAAGCTCCCGTTCTGCAGGACGTGTATACACGTCCTGTCAGAACGGGGAGGCTCCCACCCGGCTGTATATATACAGTGGCTGGGTGGGAGGTGGTTAAAGTGATTGTAAAAGTTCAGCTTTTTTATTTTTTTAATAACAAACATGTCATACTTGCCTCCTCTGTGCAGGGGTTTTGCAGAGAAGCACTTTCCCTGGGGTCACCCATGCAGACACGCTCTAGAGTCCTGCTGCGTCCATTGACACAGACAGCAGGACTCGGCCCCGCCCCCCGGCTCCCGTGTCATTGGATTTGATTGACAGCAGTGGGAGCCAATGGCTGCGCTGCTATCGCTCTATCCAATGAGGACCTGAGACACCGGCTGGAGTGGGTGTGCTCGTCCCTGGCGTGGGAATGATCTTGTTCAGGTAAGTAAACGTTGGGCTCTGGGGGGCAGCTGCAAGAGAAAATGTTTTTCACGTTAATGCATAGAATGCAGTAACCGGTTCTCGATCGGCTCGTGTACATTTACTGCTGCTATTTGGCAGCATAGCGCAGATCAATGTTTATAAACGTCGATTTGCACACGCGCAGCTAGGGGGCGAGCACGCGCCACCAGCGGGGCGCTCTCCTGCCCACCACACGCTTCTTGAGTGGGGCTGCGGGTCGGGCAGACTCCATGTCCGCTGGCGACCCGCGATCGCTTGGTACGGCAGAATAGCGGTGAACTGCTGATGTAAATACGGTGGTTCCCCTTTCTGACAAACGACTTGACAGTGATCTCCTGACCCTGTGATCAGGATCAGTTAGATCTGTCATGCCTCTGCCAGCCCAGCCCCCACAAGGTTAGAAAAGGCTGAGGGAACACAGTTAACCCCTTGATTGCCCCCTGCAGGTGAACCCCTTCACTGTCAATGACATTTACACAGTAATCAGTGTTTTTTTTTATAGCTCTGATCGCTGTATGAATGTCATTGGTCCCAAAAAAGTGTCAAAAATTTCCGATCTGGCCGCCGCAATATCACAGTCTCGATAAAAATCGCATATTGCTGCCATTACCAGTAAAAAAAAAAAAATGGTAAAAATGCCATAAATTAATTCTCATGGTTTGTAAAAGTGGCAACTTTTGCGCAAACCAATTAATAAATGCCGATTTCGATTTTTTTTTTTTTACCACAAATATGTAGAAGAAATAAATCGGCCAAAACTGATCAAATACCAGCAAAAGAAAGCTCTATTTGTGGGAAAAAAAAGGACGCCAATTTCATTTGGGTACAACATCGCACAACGGCGCAATTGTCAGTTAGACCCCTTTCACACTTGTGCAAGTTGTCCTGCGATTTGGACTGCAAAGTCCCATGACAAGTCGTTCCCCATTATTTCCAATGAGTACCGTTCATATCTCTATGACTTTCAAGTTGTGCCGACTTCATAAGTAGTCCTTGCATTACTTTGGTCCAACTTTGATGCAACTTGAGGTCCATAGACTTCATTTTTAAAGTCTCATGCAAATCGCACCTTAATAATATAGATGCAATTTCTGTACTACTTCTGTATGACTTTGTAATATGTTTTCATTGTGCAAAAATGCGACAAAGTTGGACCAAAGTCGTACTGATCCAAAATCACATCAAAATCGCAGTAAAATCGCTGTAAAATCAGGTTGCACACGTGTGAAAGGGGCCTTAAAGCGACGCAGTGCCGTATTGCAAAAAGTGCTCTGGTCATTAAAGGGGTAAATCCTTCCGGGGCTGAAGTGGTTAATGTGAAAAATTGCGAGTGTTTACAACCCCTTTAAGTATTCTGTAATAGTTGGTAGTCAGCAGCAGAAAACACAGAGAGCTGCAGGGGACCCAGGAGATTGAACGTGGGCTTCCGAGGACCATTTCTCAGGATCAGAGCAGAGTTTGGCGGTGCAGACAGCAGTAAAGGTAACTATTTACAATCTTTTACATTATGTCTTGCTTAACCACTTCATCCCTGGAAGGATTTGCCCCCCTTAATGACCAGGCCATTTTTTTGCGATAGGGTATTGCGTTACTTTAACTGACAATTGTTCAGTCCTGCAACGTTGTACCCAATCACATAGAGCTTTCACATAGAGCTTTCTTTTGGTGGTATTTTGGTGGTATTTGATCACCTCTGCGGTTTTTATTTTTTGCGCTATAACCAAAAAAAGAGCGACAATTTTGAAAAAAAAACACCCCCAATATTTCTTACTTTCTGCTATAAAACACTTCCAATAAAGAAATGTAAAAAATCTAATTTCTTCATCAATTTAGGCCAATTTGTATTCTGCTACATATTTTTGGTAAAAAATTGCAATAAGTGTATATCGATTGGTTTGCGCAAAAGTTATCGCGTCTACAAACTGTGGGATAGATTTAGGGACTTTTTTTTTTTGACTAGTAATGACAGCGATCTGTGATTTTTAGCAGGATTGCGACATATCGGCAAACTAATTGATCAGTAAGTGACACTTTTTGGGGACCAGTGACATCAATACAGTGATCAGTGCTTAAAAAAAATGCACCGTCACTGTATACATGACACTGGCAGGGAAGGGGTTAACAGGGGCAATCAAAGGGTTAAATGTGCTCCCTGGGAGGTGCTCTCTAACTGTGTGGGGGATGCTGACACCAGACAGAGAGAGATCTGTATTCCTGATTACTAGAAATCACAGATCTCTCTCTTTGTCTGTGACAGAACGTCAATCTGCCTTGTTTACATAGGCAGACTGCCGTTCTGTCATTCCCAAGAACGATTGCGGGTGTCTGTCAGCCATCGCAGCTGTGAGCCCCGCTGATTGGCTCCCGCTGGGTCCAGTCAATAGCGGGAGCGGGTCGCCAGCGATGGCGTGCGCCCCAGACCAGGGATCGCAAACAACATACGGGTACATTGTTTCGCGCAGCCGGGCCGTCCTGCCACAGTATATGTGCGGTGAGCAGTCCGGAACTGGTTAACCACTTGACCTCTGGAAGATTTACACCCCTTCATGACCAGGCCATTTTATGCGAAACAGCACTGCATTATTTTGGCAATTGCGTGGTCATGCAACGCTGTACCCAAATAAAATTTATATCCTATTTTTTTCCCCACAAATGGAGCTTTCTTTTGATGTTGATCACCACTGCATTTTTTATTTTTTACGCCATGAACAAAGTAAAGAGCGATAATTTTGAAAAAACCCAATATTTTTTACTTTCTGCTAGAGCTGCACGATTCTGGCCAAAATGAGAATCACAATTTATTTGCTTAGAATAAAGATCACAATTCTCTCACGATTCTCACCGTATTATACAAGTAGAACGTGAGGTCTGAAACAAATTTATCCATGGCTATCATACATCGCTATAAGAGCCACGTAAAGCGATTGTAAAGGCATATCTTTTTTAAAAAAAAATGACAAACATGTCATACCTGCTCTGTGTAATGGAGCAGCCCTGATCTTCCTCTTCTTGGCTCCTTCCCCCTGCCGAGTGCCTCCATAGCAAGTCGCTTGCTGTGGGGGGCACTTGTGTGGGCTCACTCCTAAGCCCCGCTCTGTGTGTTCATATAGACATACAGCGGACCCTCCCTCTCCTCACTGTCTGTGATTGGCAGCAATGGCTCCCGCTGCTGTGTCTGAGCTAACAAGAATGGAGAGAGCGGAGACAGTCGCTGCTCAGATGCACTTCACTGGATCAAAATCGGGCTCAGATAAGTATAAGGTGGGTCGGAGGGGGGAGCTGCTGGAAGATTGTTTTTTAGCTTTAATACATGGGATGCATTAAAAGAGAAGTATGGGAATGGGGTTTTTTTTTAGAGTCATACTTACCTAGCTGCATGCAGCATCCGCTCTAACAT
Source organism: Glandirana rugosa (assembly GCA_018402905.1). Lineage (NCBI taxonomy): Eukaryota > Metazoa > Chordata > Amphibia > Anura > Ranidae > Glandirana > Glandirana rugosa. The sequence continues at coordinate 1,015,132 of BLSH010105798.1, read as the reverse complement.
GGAGAACTGAGCGATCAAACACCGCTGATCGCTTGTTTCTTAGAGCTCCCTGAGCAGAGAGCTGGTCACTGTGAACTTTCTGCTCTATAATCCCCCCACCCCCCCGTGCGCGCGCGCTCAGAGTGCTGGGCTGTGGAGGAGGTGGGAGTGGTCGGCTCATCCTCTTAGTGACTTGCCGAGAGGCTGAGCCGGGTAACGGTCCAGCCATGTGGGCGGAGCCCGACCATATAGTTGCAATCTTTCCCAAGCCAGAACCGGCTGCTTCAGCCCACTGTCAGCTGAAAACCGGTCACAGGAGTGCAAAATGAACTGCACTCCTGTGATCCACAGAAGTACAGCCAAACAAGCTTAGGCTGAACTTCTACTTTAAACATTCTAGCACATTTTACTATGATCGCCATTCAGATGAAAACCAAAGAATATTAGGTATTCATGTAGCAAATGTGGGCTGGACTTTTTTAAACAATAATGTCAGAATGTTGGATTCTGCCATTTATATTTCAATTTTATTTAAATATATTATATTTACAATTTATAATATATAAAAGCACTTATTTCCCCGCAAAGTCAAACATGGCATGCGATTCGCATCGCACTACTGTACAGATCACATGCGATGTCTGTGCGATGCAAATTCAGCCCTACAGATTTTATGGCTGAATTTACATCACATTTGGACCAAAATGGTGCAGGACCCCCTTTTTTTTTGTCCAAACCAGAATCGGATCGCATGGGTGCGATCTGAATTCACTGTTCGCACTGTGATATGCAAACTGATCTGGGGGTGTCATAAGTGTTACTAAACCCAGTAATATGAAAATAGTTCATCTGCCCCCCCCCCACAGTCCCCACATTTTATAAATCTTTTTACATTAAAATACTGCCACTATATACCTTTTTGGCTGATCTATATACCACGGTCTTGTGATAAACTGCAGGGTCTGCCCAGTGCTGAGTGTTTAGGTAGGAGGAGATTTCCACTATAGCCTGTATATACTGTGCAATGTCAGTATCATGTGACCTGGCTAGCTCTGAGAACAACAAAATGTTCTCTCCAGCAATAGAGACTAAACTGAGAATGTGCAACTTTACTACCCTCACTGTGTATTATCTGGCCTTGCCAAGAGAGACCCCACAGGAGGAGGAGGATCTGTCCATACAGGATCAAAAAGCCTTTTTACTCAATGCAGAACATTAACCCCTTAAGTTTCACAGTGAGTATAACAAGCATGCTATGCTGCACATACAGATTTTATTGTTGTGGGTTTAGTAACACTTTAACATTCTATTGACACCCGCAGCGGAACTGCCTGCGGGTTGTATGCGATGCGAGAACTGGCGCTGGTGTGAACCCGCACTTAAGCCATCTCCAGAAATTTTGCAAATGTTTGAAGTTAGGGAAACAAACCAGCTTTGTAAATAGGACATCCCCCATATGCTTGTACTGGCTCTCAAAGTATCTGTTACAAGCAATTTTAGAAAGGATTAGTTGGTGTCTACCGCTTCCTCATATCACTGAGTAATATGTCAGCATAACCTGTACATTGTGCATAAGGATGGTAAAACATGATTCACCTTTCTGCGTGATCAAATGTCATGTTTGACTTTTACTGTTTCTTTCCAGATCTCAATGAATGGTACTGTGCTAAGGCTGTGCTGGCCCTGGTGGACGGCGAGGTTTGGGATATGTATAAACCTCTCACTAAGTCCTGTAATATCCAGTTTCTTACCTTCAAAGACGAAGATCCAGAAGAAGTCAATAAGGTCAGTAGACATTTATTTCTAGTGCTTTCATTCCTTCAATGTAAGCTATATAAGGTAGATGTTTTACCTTTGATGGAAAGCACACACTTGTTAGCGATGTGACTGTTTGTTTCGGGTATCCTACTTCTTCTGAAAACAGTTTAGTGCCCAGAGGTTATTGAAGTTTAGGTGCTCAGAGGTCATATATAAACTCGTGTATGGCCTCAGAGGTCAGAGCCTAGGGCAGTGTTTCAATGTTTTTCAGTCAATGCAACCACTGAATGATGCACAATATCGAGGCACCCCATTCTAAACTGAAAAAACAAATTAGAAGTTTTACATAATGCAGCAGCATTCACACATGGAGGACATCCAACATTAGAGGTGATTTATTCTTACAAAGCAAATACACATTTGCACACTGGTGCTGTACTTCACTCAGCTAATGTGACCCCTGTGCTGATGAAGAGGAGAAGGGGAATGGGCAAACAAGGATGCTGTGCAGGCATCCAACGTCCTACTTATCAACCAATGACATCAAATGGTTTTTAGGTTACCGGCGGCTGAGCCATGTGGTGCTTAAAGGGGTTGTAATGCTGCACAATGAAAACGTGGCTTTGTGTCACAAAAATGCAGGCTTGATCCACCTGCTGGCTTGTTGGCAATTTGGGGCAATTTTTAGGCATTTTGCCAAGGCATCCCCACAAGAGCCCAGAAGGCACCCTGGTTGCAATATTTTGAGGGGAACCCTCACGCCAAAATTTTTAAAAGAAATGGCGTGAGGTACCCCAATGTCCATATCAGACCCTTATCCGAGCATGCAGCCTGGCAGGCCAGGAAAGGGGGGGGATGAGAGAACACCGCCCCCCCCTAACAATACCAGGCCACATGCCCTCAACATGCCCCCAAAGCACCTTGCACCCCACAAGGGCATCTTCCCAACAATCTTGGGGGGTGGCTGGGGGGGTCTGCGGGCAGAGGGCTTATCAGAATCTGGAACCCCCAGATAGCGCCCACCTCCCTCCCATGTAAATGAGTAGGAGTACATTGTACCCCTACTCATTCACCCAAAAAAGTGTCAAAAAGAAATCGCATACAATTCCTTTATTAAAAATAAAAAAACAATGTCCTCCCGATGTACATCCATCGCCGAGCATGACGCCCGCCGCGGGGGGGGGGGGGGGGGGGGG
>BLSH010105798.1:1001710-1011727 GCA_018402905.1 Glandirana rugosa | reverse complement strand
GGGCAGGATCTGGGGGCCAATACCAATAAGCTCCCTGCCCACAGACCCCCAGAACCACCACCCAGGCTTGTGGGGAAGAGGCCCTTGTCCCCTGCCCCAAAGCATCCCCCCGTGTTGGGCATGTGGCCTGGATTGGTTCAGGAATGGGGCGCTCTCGCTCTACCCCCCCCCTTCCTTTTCCTGGCCTGCCAGGCTGCATGCTCGGATAAGGGTCTAGTATGGATTTGGGGAGGGGGCACGAAATTTATTTTGGCTTGGGGTTTCCCTTAACATTCGTACCAGACCCGAGTTTGTGTTCAAAACTGATCCGATTCAGATCACCGACTGTGATTCAGATGCCTTCCCATAGAAGGCAGTAGCCTGGAATGCGCATCTGAACTGCACCACAGTGCTCCAAAAGCGCAGGACTCTTTAAATTCACACTCCAGCTGCACTGGACATATGTGAACTGACTCAATAAAAAGCCAGGTTTAATGCACTTGTCATGTGAACCGGGTGGGGGTCAAAAAGAATCCAATTCGCATATATGTGAATCGAGCCATAGGTTTGGTTCTCACACATGCCAATTGGATGCGTTTTGAACAGCATCCAATTCACATGACATGTCAAAGAACATTGCTTTCTATTGTACCTGTTCACATATGTTCAGTTCGATTGAAATAGAGTCAGTTTTCTAAGCAGTGCGGTCCGGCTCAGGTGCAAATTCAGGCCCATTGACTTTTATGGGAACATTTCTGAATCGCACAGATCATTTAGTTGTGAACAGGATAATATCCTCACCTGATCCTGATGTAAACCTGACCTGATGATCCTGATGTAAACCTGACCTGATCCTGATCAAAAACTGACCTGAAACGCTGAACAACTACTTTGTCAGTTAGCTGTGAAAACAAAGCTTCAACACGCAACGCACATGTGTGAACCCAGCCTTAAGTGGTATTTAACCCAAAACCAAAAATGTAATATAGTGCAGCAGGGCTCGACAAAACCCAGGCACCGACTGGAAATTGCGTCCTGGTGCCTGGGTTACACCGCAGCAGCGGTTGGGATTGCTCTGACGCGGCCCCCTGCAGGTGCGCGGACTACCGTTGGGCTGGCCGTAGATTGAGGCCGCGGCTTTGTGGCCTGCTGGAGCGGGATACACGCTCCTTTTGTGCAATCCAGCGCCCTCTGGTGGGCGGTGCTGTGATGAGCCCGCCCACCTCCGACATCATCTTCCCAGTTTTGACAGCTGGGGATGAGATTGCAGGCTTGACTGGTTGCTCTTTCCTTACCACTGGGGGTGCCACCTGTCAGTGCCCATCAGTGCAGCCTCATCAGTGCCCATCAGTGCAGCCTCATCAGTGCCACCTCATCAATGCAGCCTATCAGTGCTGATCAGCGCAGCCTCATCAGTGCCTCCTCATCAATGCCCATCAGTGCTGCCTATCAGTGCCCATCAGCGCAACCTCATCCGCGCACATTAGTGAAGGAGAAAAATTACTTATTTGCAAAATCTTAAACAAAGTTTTTTTTTTTCTCTTGGCACAAAGCGTGAGCAATTCTTATTGCCTGACGCCCCGGACATGCAGTTCTGTGCACTGGGCAGCTAATTTAAAAAACTGCCTACTAACTTTTTTAGCTGGCTCCTAGATTCTAAGCAAATTTGTCAAGCCATGTAGTGCAGCTTTCCTAGATATAGTGGCTGCATTTGTTTTCTTTTTTTTAGTGTTTTTTCTTCTGTTTTCACCTGATGATAATCTGACCAGTAACGCACCTCCTGTATTAGAGTGCCTACACTCTGGATGAAGGAGCAACAAAGATGCCTTTGGACAGCAGATTTAGATACACTAACAAGTTGAAGCCAAACTCCAGCTAACACTTTGTAAGCAGTCACAGCAACAGCTTTTTTCTTTTGGGGGAAATACTTTACATAAAAGATGACCATTGTAAGCACCCCTGCCAGTAATAAATGGTCTCAACCCCCTAACTGCTATATCTGCAGGACAACAGACATATTAGCTGGATCACCAGGTGAAAATAAAGGAAAGGAAACCTAAAAAAGGAAACAAATGCATCCATCACATCTAAAAATTGATAAGCTGCAATATAATGTTTGGGTTTAATACCGATTTAAACAATTTTTTTATCTCCTCATTAAACCCTTCAGCTTGCATTTGATCAAAGGTTACATGATTGATAAACCGCTCTTAAAAATATTACTGAAGACCAGAGCTATCAATGACTGCCAGGTTTGGCATCTAGTGACCTTACAGAGTGTAAAAATGGATTATATAAATTACCATATTCTAATCACTAGGCATTGTGTAGGGGGAAATCAATCTACAGGTTGCAGGCAGTAAAGGCGTTAAAAAGATGTGAAAAAAAGAAGAGTTAAATTAATAGCATGAGCTCCTTCTCTGTAAATGTATCTCATTTTTGCAGCATGCAGATTCCCCTCTGTACTCCCTAATGGATTGCATATGGAATTTACAGATAAATCTATAGGATAGGCCCTTTGGGTAGCTCTAGGCCAGGTGCACATAAATGAAAAGAATAAGATAATGCACATGAATCACACACCGCCTTATTGCCCTATGTTTTATGGGGGTTGCCCAAAACAAGATAAATGCCTAGGCATAAACCTATTGGACATTTTAGGAATTAAACACTTGAGGATGATATTGAATGGAAGAGATATGTCTTAAAACACTTCAATAACGTTCTTAGAATCCCTGATGTGATCTCTGATTAGTGATACTAAACACACATTGTTTAAAGGGGTTCTAAAGGCAGAAGGTTTTTTTTATCTCCATGCATTCTATGCATGAAGATAAAAAAAAAAAAAACCTTCTGTGTGCAGCCCCCCTCATACTTTCCTGAGCCTCCTCTCCATCCAGCGATGTTGCACAAGAGCCTCGGCTCTCCGGGTACTCTCCCTCATTGGCTGAGGCAGCACTGCTATCAATCAGTCAGTGAGCCAATGAGGAGAGAGAAGGGGCGGGGCCGAGCTGAAGCTCTGTATTTGAATGGACACAGAACAGCAGCTCGGCTCGGTGCCCCCATAGCAAGCTGCTTGCTGTGGAGGCACTCGGCAGGAGGGAGGGGTCAGGAGTGCCGACGAGGGACCCGAGAAGAGGAGGATCTGGGCTGCTCTGTGCAAATCCACTGCACAGAGCAGGTAAGTTTATGACATATTTGTTATTTTTAAACAAAAAAAACAGACTTTAACCAGTTGCCAACCGCCCGCCCGCCGTGGCTTGGCAGTGGCAACTTGGCTCATTATCGCAAACCGCCGTCACCTGAAGGAATGTGATCGCAGGCTCCCTGTATATGGGAGCCGCAATCACTCTCCTCCCCCAGGCAGCCCAGCCCCCACACAGTAACATATCCCAGGGAACACAGTTAACCCGTTAGAGCGCCCCCTAGTGATAACTCCTTTCCTGCCAGTGACCTTTACACAGTAATCAGTGCATTTTAATAGCACTGATCGCTGTATAAATGCCAATAGTCCCAAAAAAGTGTCAAAATTGTCCGACATGTTCACTGCAATGTTGCAGTCCCGCAGATTGTCACCATTACTAGTAAAAAAATAAAAAATAATAAAAACCCCATAAATGTATTCTCATCGTTCGTAAATGTGGCAACTTTTGCGCAAACCAATCAATATACGCCGATTGTGATTTTTTTTTTTTTTTACCAAAAATATGAGGAAGAATACATATCGGCCAAAACCGATCAATGAATTCGTTTTTTTTATAATTTTTTTTGGGATTTGTATTTTAGCAAAAAGTAAGAAATAGTGTTTTTTTTTTTGCAAAATTGACGCTCTTTTTTTGTTTATAACGGTGATCAGAAGTGACACAGAGGTGATCAAATACCACCGAAAGGAAGCTCCATTTGTGGTAAAAAAAAAGGACGACAATTTTGTTTGGGTACAACGTCATGTGACCGCGCAATTGTCATTTAAAGCGTCGCAGTGCCGAATCGCAAAAAGTGCTCTGGTCCTAAAGGGGGAAATCCTTCCGGGGCTGAAGTGGTTAGTTCGCTATTTCTGTATGTGGATCATAGGTGTGCGCACAGGGTGTGCCTAGGCACATCCTAAAAACCACGTGCAGTGCCGATTTCCCCTACTGCCTGGCCTCCCCTGTGCCCACCCCCTACAGCACTGCCGTTTTCATCCTATCCTCTCCCATTGGCTGCTGTGTTTACTATGCTTCAGCTTGTGAAGAACAGGAAGCTGCTCAGCACAGAGCACTTCCCATTCATTCACTAAGGCTGCAGAGAAAGGGACTGGGGAATCTCTGTCCTCAGTCCCTTTCTCTGTCTCAAAAGTGAAACATCAGGGATCTGTTTAGACCCATGATATTTTGCCAAAGCCCCCCCAATAGAGCTCCTAAAAAAAAAAAATGTGAAAAAAATAAATAAATAAATTGTAGCTGAATTGAGGAAATGAACAGAAGATGGCAATAGAGAGCAGCAGGATCAATTGGGTTTGCAGAATACAGAAAACAAATCTTATAGTGACTGAGCGAGTATGAACAGCATGTAATACACCATTTATTCATAGTTTTTTTTTATGTTGTGGGTTTAGTGACACTTTAAGGCTGGCACACACGGGCCGGTTCAACAGAAACCGTCTGACATTCGGCCCCTGTGTACAGCAGCCTGTCTTGATAGAAGCTGGCCTAACGTCCGGCTTCTGTCAAAACAGGCATGCCGGAAAACCAGCAGCCGATTGGCATCTGATCAGTGCTTGCAGCCAATGGCTGAGAGTGCTGACCGTGTGTTCTGGTGGGGGGGCAGTCCTCCTGTCAGAACACAATAGCCCAGCAGGGAGATTGCTGTACTAACATTGCACAGTTAGTACAGCAAGCTCCACATTTTTTTTTGTTCAGCCCACTGGCCAACTACCTGTGGCTTTCCTCCCAGCTCCTCTACCCTTGCTATCATTCCCCCGCCCTTGTTACTGACTATTACTGGCTGTCAAAATAGCCAAAGTATGCACAGGACAAATGTACAGCATGTAGAACCACAATTACCACAGGCAGTGGCTTCTTCAGAACTGCTTTTGTGATGTACTGGAGGTACTAAAACCCATTTCACATATCTAAAAGAAAATTTTAAAAAAATACTGTACAATGGCTCCCCTATCTCAGCTCTGGTGTTTCTATTTGCTGGTACAGTGATGGAGGGAGCAGTTTGCTGTCTGGCAACTACTCTTATTTGGCTTAAAGAACCAAAAATTCTTGGTATTTAAGTAGAATGAGAGACTTTCCCATCTCTGGTGTCATTGGTGGTCTTTGATGATGGTTTGATTTGGGGCTGCACAAATGACACATTTGCAGAAGCTGAAGCTACATCTATTGAACATTCTGGTGTCAATGCAGGAAAATCACTCCTGACTTCTTAAAAGTTCTAACTTGGTACTGCCAGTTTCATTCCAGGCTTGCCAGTGGGACAGTAGAGCACGGAGAGTCAATGGCGGGAGCGGGGAGGGACCCCCTCCCACCGCCAGTAAAAGCAATCCAGTGGCTAATTAGCAATGGCAATAACTGGATGATGTCTGTAACTGGAGCCATCATTCTGGTATATTACTTGAAAGCCGAAATGTATATCTACGTTAGGCAGTGTTAGGGCACTTTCACACTGGGGAGGGGTGGTAACGGTAAAGCACCGCTAATTAGCGGCCCATTTACCGCTACTATAGCAGCACCATATTGGTCGGGAGCGGGGCTCTTTTAACCTCCAAGAAGGTGTTAACAAGGGGTTACAAGCGCCGCTGCTCGGTGCTTCCGAGGCGGTGTGCAGCGGCTTCAGGATTGCCGTCCATTGATTACAATGGAGGGGGCAGTGTAGAAGCGGCGTATACACCGCTCACCGCATTGCCCCAAAGATGCTGCTTGCAGGACTTTTCTTCTCGTCCTTCAAGCGCAATTCCCCAGTGTGAAAGCACTCAGGATTTCACACTTGGGAGAATGGAGAATGGGGGGGGGGGGGGTGGTCAGGCGCTGTACAGGCACTATTTTTAGCACCGCAGACCCAGTGTGAAAGGGGTCGTAAAGTGGTAGTAAACCCTTACATATACCCAGTGAAGTGACTGGCCGATGTTAACCCCTTCCCAACCAGTATCAGTACAGTGACAGTGCATATTTTTTAGCACTGATCACTGTAATAATGTCACTGGTCCCCAAAAAGTGTCAGTGTCCAAATTGTTCGCCGCAGTATCATACAGTTTGTTCTAGACACTATAACTTTTGCTCAAACCAATCAATATACACTTATACACAGTAGCACACTAGGCAGACATGTCTGCTAATTAACCACTATTCCGGCGCTTGGGAGGAGAGATGTCTAAATATTAAAACTCTTCACTTAATCAAATAAAATCAAATCAAAAGCAGCTACTCTAAAAAATTATAAAATCATGCATAAAATCATCACAAAAAATCCATAGTCTCTTTGAGATGGAGCAGCGTTAATAGAGTTCACACAATGTGGTTGTTAATGATCTGGTGTAAATCCTATGACCATAATTATTCACAAAAGTCTATAGGCACTTGTATATTGTATATATTCCTTTTGGCAACATTCCTTCCACCAAAATTTGCATAGTATGTGTGCTATTGTCAAACTGCCTGTCGGCACATCAAGCGGTATCTCTCTCCCAACCCATTGCACTCACCCGACCTCCAAAAGGAATGCGCCCTTGTGAGTGCTGTGCTTCCCAGCTGATCTCTAGATGTCTCAGAGGGGTTGTCTGCTCAGATCACTTTGTTCCGATCAGGAGTCTCTATTCCCACAGATATATCCCGATATAGCCGATGATCTCTTGTGGCTCAGATGTGGGGAATACAGAGGGGGAGAAGACTTGTAGTGTAAACAAACAAAACTTTTATTTCCAAAAGAGTTCCCCCCTTACAGATTGCACTTAGCAGTAGCTCCAACGTGTCTTCTATGATGTCTTCTAGCTCTGGCTTTCCTCTGGTTCTTCTCCCTTTGCTGTGTTCTTCCTCTGGTTTTTCTCCGGTTCTTCTCCCTCCGCTGAAGTCTTCTCCCAACGCTAGCTCCCTCTGTTGTGCTAGCTCCGGTTTGTGCCATTCCTTATATAGCCATGGGGCGTGGCCATCCAGTGACCTCACCCAGAGACCCCGCCACATTGTGACATCAACACTCATCATGCCCAGGGCGGTGATGTCACAAGGGGCGTGGTCTCCGGGTGACGTCACTGGACAGCCACGCCCCATGGCTATATAAGAAATGACACACACCGGAAGATGAGAGAAGAACTCAGCGGAGGGAGAAGAACCAGCAGAGGAAGAATACAGCACAGATCGAAGAACTGGAGAAAGAACCAGAGGAAGAAAACAGCGAAGAGAGAAGAACCAGAGAAGGGAGAAGAACTGGAGGTAGAAAACATCACCGGAGAAAGACACGTTGGGGCTACCTTAATAAAGGGCTTTGTCAAAAACCCGTGTACCGTTTTTATTTATTTTTTACACTTTTTTCCGTGCAATGAGTTGGGGTACAATGTTCCCCATACTCATTCACATAGGGAGGGGGCCGGGATCTGGGGCTTCCAGATTCAGATAAGCCCCCTGCCCACTGACCCCCAAAACCACTGTCCAGGGTTGTCGGGAAGAGGCCCTTGTCCCCATCAACATGGGGGCAAGATGCTTTGGAGTGGGGGGCGCAGAGCACCCCCTGCCCCAAAGCAACCCCCATGTTAAAGGCATGTGGCCTGGTATGGTCCAGGAGGGGGGAGGGTGCTCACTCTCCCCCCCCCCCTTTTCCTTACCCGTTTTGGGGGGGGGAGAGCGAGCACTCCTATTGAGAGTATCACACCAAAAATGAAATTTTTGCTGCAGGGGATGCCTGATATCTGACTTGTATCTTAGTGCAGACTTCTGGGAAAATCAGTGAGCCAATCACACAAGCAGGAAATGATGTTTCTGGAGGGCGTTCTGTACACATTCTGCATTGCATTTTACAGAAAATTACAGCTCTGCAGATTGAAATGGAAAGGTAATTTCTAATAACATTCAATTACAATATGACTTGTCTCGCAATTGTATATGCTATACTATTTTTAAGTTTTTCTTATTTGCTATTTTTTTCCTCATGAAAGTGGAGTCATCCTTTAATCTTTGTGGTAAGGTAGAGGGGGAGACTAGGAGAGGGGTACAGATTAATGCTGTTAGTGCTGGCTTGTCATGGGGAACAATAGTAATTTGGACAGGTTGATCTTTGCCCCCTTAGTCTATTGGGTTTCTGCCGCTCCCTCAGGCCAAGAGATTGTCATTTGATCTGGACATTTTTCATCTCTTTCTATCTCACATCTTTCTTTCATGTCACGTCAAGTTACCTTTTTAGTTTTTGTCTCGGTGAACCCATCTGTAGTATATCTTGGAAGGCCATGCTGGGCCTGTTTGTGCATACAGATCTAGTAGTCTACATGCTCTTTGTCTGCACTAAACAAAGCATAAAGCATCAGTAGGAGGAACTACTACCTGATCCATACTAGACAATCAACTTCTCTCCTCTTTCTCCATAATCAATAGAACAGTCTGAATGAATCAGACCCACCAGTGAGATAGTTTTACTACAAACCCCTCTTCCAGTAGGCCTCCCTTTGTGCAGATTATTGGCTAGGGGCTCCTAGGGCCTTGTTTGGCCATGTAATTTATATGCTGATTGGAGACGATGGACCAGAGATGATTTTTACTCTCACAGATGAGGAGACATTGTAAGGAAACCGCTCTTGATTTCAGATGAGTCGGGTAGACGTGCTTAAACACATATGTGCTTCCTAGTTTTAGATTTCCTAATGGCAAATATGTACACCTGAGAGATATTTGTCTGAGCATATTATATGATGAACAGGAGGAAACCAGCTACTCAATTAGTTCCTAATGCATTCAGAGGATTGGGGCTTTTCATTTCCAATGAACATCACAAACTGCAGCTATGGGTTACAATCTCGCCACACGCTATGTGCCGCATTAATTACCAGCTATGTACAAATCCGCTACTTTACAATAAACCTTCCGCTGGAGAGATTTTATTCTTCCTCTGCTTTCACAGTAACCATTTGTTACAACGGTAAGGTCTCTTTCTGCACACATTTTACTGATGTTTATACTCAGGATCTTGTTGGCAGATCTTGAGATAAATGTACTGTAAAGATCTTGTGTATACACAGATATAGGCATGTAAACGCATGCGTATGCATGGGTAAAATTCTTCTTCAACTTCATGCTCTTCTAGTTACCAGTGTTGCAATATTCACACGTATACATGCCTAAGCCTCTTCCACACGGGGTGGGCTCCATTGTAGTCCGTCTGTTCAGGGGCGAATCTGTCCGCTGATCGCTGCTGAGCAGGCGGATAGCTGGTCTGTGTCTGCTCCGCTTATCCTCTATGGGTGGTCGGATGAAAGCGGGCCACCTGTCCGTTTACACCTGACTGCCATCCGATTCGGTCCGCCAGATGGTGCCCATCCCATCTGTTTTTAGCAGATTGGATTGGATGGCAACAGACACATGTCTGTTGACACTCGCCACTCTATAAAGGAGACTGGAGGGTCCGGTTGGGTCCGCCTGAAGAACCGACAGGCGGACCCGATTGGTCTGCTAGTGTGAAATGGGCCTAATGCATGTAAATTACTATACTTCAATAGAGCTGCACTATTCTGGCTAAAATGAGACTCATGAGTTTTTTGCTTAGCATAAAGATCACGATTCTGTCACGATTCTTGCGGAATAACATCATCTTTCACATTATACAAAAAAATTGGGCCAGTGTTTTTGGTTTTTTTTCAATCCATTCACCAGTTCCTTACCCAGTCATGTTAAAATGACGTCGGCAGGAACCGCTCGCCGATCCGGGCCAACATCCTATGACGTCGGCCGCTCCTCGCCACTACTACGGGCCCCTGGGGGCCCGCAGAGCAGCGATCACGGATCGATCGTGTGCCGGGGGGGGTCGTGTCCCCCCGATTGGGGGAAAGAGCCAATAAAAATTGGCTCTTTATCACGT
>BLSH010105798.1:988232-1001700 GCA_018402905.1 Glandirana rugosa | reverse complement strand
CTCTATAAAGGAGACTGGAGGGTCCGGTTGGGTCCGCCTGAAGAACCGACAGGCGGACCCGATTGGTCTGCTAGTGTGAAATGGGCCTAATGCATGTAAATTACTATACTTCAATAGAGCTGCACTATTCTGGCTAAAATGAGACTCATGAGTTTTTTGCTTAGCATAAAGATCACGATTCTGTCACGATTCTTGCGGAATAACATCATCTTTCACATTATACAAAAAAATTGGGCCAGTGTTTTTGGTTTTTTTTCAATCCATTCACCAGTTCCTTACCCAGTCATGTTAAAATGACGTCGGCAGGAACCGCTCGCCGATCCGGGCCAACATCCTATGACGTCGGCCGCTCCTCGCCACTACTACGGGCCCCTGGGGGCCCGCAGAGCAGCGATCACGGATCGATCGTGTGCCGGGGGGGGGGGTTGGGTCCCCCTCCGGGTCGGGGTAAAGAGCAAATAAAATTGTCTCTTTACCACGTGACCGGCTGTGTCCAATCACAACTGGTCACTACTGATCTCCACGTGCACGGCGCGCAGCGCGGCGATCGAGGCGGAGGCTTGTCCCTCGGACAAAGCCCAGCTCCGATCAGGGTAAAGAGCCAATAGAATTGGCTCTTTACCACATGACCGGCTGTGTCAATCACAGCCGGTCATGTGATGTAAACAAACCGCAGTAACGAGCTGTTACCACGGTTCTCCCTGTCACACACCGATCGTGTGTGACAGGGAGATTGCGGTAACAGCTTGTTACCGCCTACTGTACACCAAGCACACTGATCACCCCCCCCCAATAAAGAGTACCTGTCACAGCCCATCAGAGTACCTGTCATCTGTCCATCAAAGTACCTGTCATCTGTCCATCAAAGTACCCGAGTACCTGTCACCATCCCATCTGAGTACCTGTCACCAGCCCATCTGAGTACCTGTCACCAGCCCATCAGAGTACCCGAGTACCTGTCACCAGCCCATCAGAGTACCCGAGTACCTGTCACCTGCACATAAGAGAACCTGAGTACCTGTCACCAGCCCAGAAAGGTACCCGAGTACCTGTCACCTGCCCATTAGAGTAACCGAGTACCTGTTACCAGACCATCAGCGTACCCGAGTACCTGTCACCTGCCCACCTGAGTACCCGAGTACCTGTCACCTGCCCACCTCAGTACCCGAGTACCTGTCACCAGCCCTTCAGATTACCCGAGTACCTGTCACCAACCCATCTGAGTAACCGAGTACCTATCTGCAGCCCATCAGAGTACCCAAGTACCTTTTACCAGTCCATCAGATTACCCGAGTACCTGTCTCCAGCCCAGCAAAGTACCCAAGTACCTATCTGCAGTCCATCAGAATACCCGAGTACCTATCTGCAGCCCATGCCTCATAGAATATACCTCGGGTGTTTGCTTTCCAAAATTGGGTCATTTTGTGGGTAATTCCACTGTCCTGGTGCTCCGGGGCCTTCAAAAGTGTGATGGGTATGAATGAAATTTTATGTGTAATTTATGCTCCTATAACGCCTGACGGTGCTCCCTGCATGTTCGGCCTCTGTGTGTGGCCAGGGTGTGAAAAAGTCTCACATGTGGTATCGCCATACTCGGGATGAGTAGCAGAATATACTTTGGGGGGTAATTTTTGCTATGTACATGCTATGTGTTAGAAATATCTTATAAATTGACCACTTTGTGTAAAAATAAAAGCGTTTTCATTTTCTTTCCACGTGTTTCGAATACTTGTGGAAAAAGATTAACCATTCAAAAGACTCATAATGCCTCATAGAGAATATACCTTGGGGTGTTTGCTTTCCAAAATGGGGTCATTTTGTGGGTAATTCCATTGTCCTGGTGCTCCAGGGCCTTCAAAAAATGTAATAGGTCTTTAGGAAATTAGATGTGGAATTTCTGCTCCTAGAATGCATGATGGTGCCTCCCTGCATGTTGGACCTCTCTATGTGTCCAGGCTGTGAAAAAGTCTCACACGTGGTATCGCCATACTCGGGGCGAGTAGCAGAATGTATTTTGGGGTGTAATCGGAAGTATGCATATGCTGTGTGTGAGAAATAACTTGTTATGACAATGTTGTGCAAAAAAAAATAAATAAATAAATAATTTCTTAATTTTCCCAAGAATTGTGGGAAAAAAGTACAACTTCAAAAAACTTGCCATGCCTCTTACTAAATACCTTGGAATGTCTACTTTTCAAAATGGGGTCATTTGGGGGGTATTTGTACTTTCCTGACATTTCAGGGCCTCAAGAAATGAAACTGGCCATCAGTGCATCAGATGTAATCAATTTTCAATGATTGGCACCATAGCTTATAGACTCTATAACTTTCACAAGGACCAAATAATATACACTTATTTGGGTTATTTTTACCAAAGATATGTAGCAGTATAAGTTTTGGCCCAAATTTATGAACAAAAAATACTTATTTGCAAAATTTTATCACAGAAACTAAAAAAAGTGTTTTTTTTCAAAATTTTCGCACTTTTTTCACTTATGTCGCAAAAATAAAAAACCTAGAGGTGATTAAATATCACCAAAAGAAAGCTCTATTTGTGTGAAAAAAAATGATAAAAATGTTGTTTGGGTACAGTGGAGCATGAGAGAGTAATTGTCATTCAAAGTGTGAGAGTGCTGAAAGCTGAAAATTGGTCTGGGCGGGAAGGGGGTATAAATGTCCTGTATTGAAGTGGTTAAAGTGTATTTTTTCCAAAAAAATTGCGTTTGAAAGACCGTGTGGCATAAAATATTGTAACAACCGCCATTTTATTCTCTAGGGTCTCTGCTAAAAAAAATATATAATGTTTGGGGGTTCTAAGTAATTTTCTAGCAAAAAAATACTGATTTTAACTTGTAATCAACGAGTGTCAGAAAAAGGTTTAGTCTTTTAGTCTTTAAGTGCTTAAACTGCCCTCATTACAGACCGAAGTTCATCCCTTTGATCTAAAAGATCTAAATGTTACATTGTTTCTCTTCATCTCCGCCTAAGATGTGATAATCCGGGCAAGCTGCCTGTTTGGTTTTTTGACAGCTGTCAGTAGTGAGCAGAGAATGGCTCTGCACTGAATCGAGGGAATACTATTTTAAGATCCTGAGGGTTGGTTGAATCACGATCTCGATTCTTAACGATTAATCGTGCTGTTCTACACTCAAGCGTAATATTTTTTTTATTTAATGGCAATGTATTCATTGTTGTATTACTGACCTTTATGCAGCCGTGTGAATTGTTTCATAGACAACAATGCACCTGTATTCAGATCAGTAAAAAAACGGTGGTGTTTTATCGGTTGCTTTCACACTATAGCGCAACTGCTTGCATACTGCAGCATTTCTAAAACACACTATGCGCATATGTGTGAATAGCCCAGAGCTCGACAATTCCAGGTCGCTATCGCGTCCCCTCTCTATCTAACCGCATCTCCGAGTCGTTCTCTGCCTAAGCTGACAGCAGTTAAAGGAAAAAAAAGGGGGCAGTCTGGTTGATAACTATAAACACATATCTCTCTCTCTCTCTCTATATATCTATATATCTATCTATCTATATATATATATATATATATATATATATATATATATATATCTATCTATATATATTTTTTTAGCAGTGACCCTAGAGAATACAATGGCAGTTGTTGCAATATTTTATGTCACACGGTATTTGCGTAGCAGCCTTTCAAACGCAATTTTTTGGGAAAAAATACACTTTTAATTAAAAAAAAAAAACTAAACAGTAAAGTTAGCCCATTTTTCTCTTCCGTTCACTGACAGACGCAGCCTTCTTATGACACATGGGGTTATGCTCATCCTACTAGGAGTAGCCTAGGCAAAACAAACAAAAGTGTAGGTTGGCCCCTCCCAGGGGGCCATCCTCACCTTAGCATATAATCCCCCTGCTCTGTACAGCACATCAGTTTTTATTTGCCTAGTGCAAGGAGTAGACCTGGTTCCCTATGGGAGCAGCGGCCTCCTGAAGATTCATCTAAGGAAGACTGCTATCAAGAAGCTGGCTGGTGGTATAGAGGATATCTCGAATCCTAATCTTTCCCCAGTCCGGCCAACACTATGCGAACCCCCTTACGGGGGCCCACCGCATAGCGCCCGTTCCGTGCGGGCGGCCAGCAGCATGCCTTCTTGCGGAAAGGTAGGTCTGCTCCAGGTGGCTACCCGCTGCGCCTGTCGGATTGGTGAGTGAACCCCTCTTCCGTCCTAGAGGCATGGAGAGTGGGCACCTGGGCAGCTCTATGGTGGTCAGCCGGTGGGGGTCTGTTAGAGGCCTCCCCCCCCACTCCCCCTCCCCCCTCAATCCCCCGCAGGCACCTTTGCACTAACCGTTCAAATGTGCACCGACCGTCCGGAGCAATGTGTTAGGTGGGTCGTCGCCATTGGATTTTGGAGCACCGCTCGTTCGTGGCCGACCGCACGTGTGTAATGGCAGCGTCCATTGTTTGAGAACCATGTGGTTTCCAGCCTGCTCTCTGGCGGCCTCCAGTGGTCGATTGGGAGAACTGCAGTCCTGGTGCAGGAAGTCCTTAAAAACGGGTGTGGGCTTCCGGTTTTTGCTAGGACAGCATGGCTGACACACAGTAACAAGCTCCTGACGTACAGCAGTTTGTGGGCATTGCTCTTCGGTTGGAGTGCTGATGCATCAAACAGCAAGTATAGCTGGCGCTTCCTGGGTGCTGGTAGCGGTGGGTGTAATCCGCCCGGGTCTCCCTGACTGATTTGTGGGGTAGAGGTGGTGGTTACACAGCGGGGGTGCCGGGCTGAGATGTCAGAGGCCTTGGAACAGCTGAGGGCGGTGTTTGAGGAGTTCCTCCCCCGGGCAGGGGTGCCCGTTCCGAGGGGCCCCCAGAAGCGCCCACCCCCCCTCTTTCCTCAGGGGAGGATTCAGATCTAGAAAGCGCTTCAGTGGTCACACCTGTGGATCTTTCAGAGGGTGAGCCGCCCTCAGAGGGCAAAGAGGATCAGAAGCACTGATCACTAGTGGAAGCACTGATCACTGATATTCGTGACTCTATGCGACTGGACCAAACAGGGGAGTCGCATGAGTCCGCATATGTTTGTGCACTGCTTAGACCCCCTAGGTCCCCTAGGGCTTACCCTTATGATCAGGTGTTTGAACAGGCAGTGTTCAAGGAATGGCGAAAGCCACCAAGTTCCTTGGCTTTGCCTAAAAGCTTTGCTGTTCGATACCCCTTTGAGGAAAGCTTTACTAAGAGATGGGCTTCCCTGGTGATGGACCCTGCCGTGGCCAAGGCAACCACCATCCCCTTGGAGGGGTTGCCATCCTTTAACCACTTCAATACCAAGCCTGTTTCTTGAGTTCGGTGCTTACCAGTTAAAAACTGTTTTTTTTTTGCTATAAAATTACTTAGAACCCCCAAACATTATATATTTTTTTTTCCTAACACCCTAGAGAATAAAATGGCGGTCATTGAAAAAATTTATGTCACACCGTATTTGCGCAGCGGTCTTACAAGCGTGCCTTTTTTTTTAATAAATTCAGTTTTTTTAGTTAAAAAATAAGAAAACAGTAAAGTTAGGCCAATTTTTTTCCATATTGTGAAAGATAATGTTACGCCGAGTAAAATGATACCCAACATGTCATTCTTCAAAATTGCGTCCGCTTGCAGAACGGCGATAAACTGCAAATTAAAAATCTCCATTGGTGACATTTAAAAAATTCTACAGGTTAGCAGTTTTGCGTTACAGAGGAGGTCTAGAGCTAGAATTGTTGCTCTCGCTCTAACGACCGCGGCGATACCTCACATGTGTGGTTTGAACACCGTTTTCATATGTGGGCGGAACTTACGTATGCGTTCGCTTCTGCACGCGAGCTCGGCGGGACGGAGCGCTTTAAATTTTTTTTTTTAAATTATTTATTTTGCTTTTTACTTTTTATTTTTACACTGTTCTTTAAAAAAAAAATTTGATCACTTTTATTCCTATTACAAGAAATGTAAACATTCCTTGTAATAGAAAAAAGCATGACAGGTCCTCTTAAATATGAGATCCGGGGTCAAAAAGTCCTCAGATCTCAGATTTACACTCAAATGCAAAAAAGAAAAAAAAAAAATCTGAAAAAAGTGACAGAAGAAAAAAAAAATCGGGCCCTTTAAGACTGTTGGGAAGACGTCGTTTCTGACGTCATTTCCGCCGGCCGTGTTATGGAGCCGAGTGAGCGGCTTCAGCCGCTCTCTCGGCTCACAGACACTGGGGGGAAAGCATCGGATCATCTCCGCTGCTGCCGGCGGGTCCGGTAAGCGGCGGAGATGACCGGAAAGCGGCGGGGGGCACCTCTCCCACCGCTGATAAAAGTGATCTTGCGGCGAATCCGCCGCTAAGATCACTTTTATCTTGCAGGGAATCGCCTGCTGAAAAAAACAGTATCTAAATGGTGCCTGCTGCTGCAGCCACCATTCAGATATCACCACTCAAACCCAAGGGCGTCATATGACGTCCGGCGGTACGGAAGTGGTTAAAGAGGCGGCCGATCACCGCACAGAGACAGTGTCTAAAGCACTATTCTTGTTGGCTGGGTCAGCCATGCGGCCAGCGCTATCAACTGCTATGGCGGCACAGTCTCTTTGTGAGCGCGCTGTGCACTAGTTTGGTGAATGTGCACAGGCTGAAGTACAGCGAGTGCAACATTTGGAAGAGGGTCTCCACTACATATGCCATGCTGCTTTGGATCTTCTCCCCATATTGTCAAAAATGTCTGTTTGTTCAATTGTTATCAGGCGGGTGCTGTGGCTCCGCTCTTGGTCGGGCGACCAGGCTTCAAAGAAAGCTCTGGCAGACCTGCCCTTTAAGGGAGGCCGTCTGTTTGGCCCACAGTTGGATAAAATTATTAAGGATTTCACGGGAGGGAAGAGTACCTTTCTTCCAGAGCCGAATCGACGAGATCGTCGTTGTAGGCAGGGTCCTGTCTCTTCTGGTCAGAAGAAGTTTTTTCGGGTGCCCGGCCCAGCGGCTGCCTCCGCATGATGGGTTGCCCCCACCCGCCTCACGGGTGGGGGGCCGGTTTCTGGGGGTTGCAAGCTCTGCCCCCAGAAAAGTCCTTCCCCCTCAAACTTGAGGCTCCCGCAGGAGCGTCGGGGGGCGCTTCTAGGCGCCGTGCAGGCGCTCAGCAGTCGGAAGTCATCATTAATGCTGGCTTGCCGGCTGGAGTACCTAGGTCTGTTTCCGGACATGGTACAGACAGGGGTGTTCCTAACACCGAGCAAGCGTCTAACGCTTCAGGCTGGGCGAACCCTGTGATCGCGCCAGTGGTTCTCTTTACGGTTCTGTATGCTGGTGTTGGGGCTCAGGGTGTCGACTTGCGAAGCGATACCTTACGCCCAGAACACTCGGCTCCTGCGAGAGGCAATGTTGTCGTGGTGGGACAAATCTCCTCTATCCCTGGACAGGCCGATCAAGTTGGAGTGTCAGTCCCGGGAACCCTTGGTTTGGGGGATTCCGGTTCTGGCCCTAAAGGGGGAGGAGAAGTGGTCCTCCCCTCAATTGGTCGATGTAGGTACCGGAACTGAGAGCGAGCAGGCTTTACCTGTCCCGTTGGACAGAGAGGCTGCGCCGCCCGGCTCTGGTTTAGTCGGTCAATGCCACAGAGGTGGCGTAGGTAAACCATTAGGGCGGAACAAGAAGCACAGCAACAGCCGCGGACGCGGCTCTGATCCTTCGGGGGGCAGTGCTTCACAGGCCTCGGGGTCAGTATCGGTTGTTGTACATTTTTCCTCCTCTAACCAGGTATTGCGGGAGAGGGGTGTCTCTGACTCCGTAATCCCTATTATGATAAAAGCATGCAAGAGTTCCTCACGTAAGAATTATCATAGGACCTGGAAGGCCTATATTACCTGGTGCGAGGCAGGGGGTTGGAACCCCCGCTCTTATAGAGTATCCAGAATACTGTCATTTTTACAACAAGGACTGGACAAGAACCTGGCGTTAAATATGCTTAAAGGGCAGAGTTCGGCCCTGGCGGTTCTTTTTTCAACGGCCCTTTGAATCTCATTCATTGATCCGTACATTTGTACAGGGGGTACGTCATGTGGCTCCTCGGATACGGTCGCCTTTAGCACCGTGGGATTTGAATCTGGTGCTTTCTGTGTTGCAGAAGCCACCATATGAAAGAATTAGGGGCAATCCCTTACAGTTGTTGTCGCAGAAGGTGGCCTTTCTGGTGGCTATCACATCCGCCAGGCGGGTGTCGGAGTTAGCTGCATTATCCTGCAGGTCACCTTACTTGGTCCTCCATAAGGACAAGGCAGTTCTGCGGCCTTCCCCTTCGTCTCTGCCGAAGGTGGTTTCTTCCTTTCATTTAAATGAGGATGCTGTTCTCCCCTCATTGTGCCCGCACCCGTCACATCCCAAAGAAGTTGAGCTGCATTCTTTGGATGTGGTGAGGGCCTTGCGGGTGTATTTAAGTTCTACAGCTTCCTTTCGGAAGTCTGATTCTTTATTTTTGCTGACGGAAGGGTCGCGCAAAGGTATGGCGGCCTCGTCAGCTACCGTATTTCGTTGGATACGGAAGACCGTGACTCATGCATATGAGATTCGGGGTAAGGTTCCCCCGTTCCCAGTCACGGCTCATTCTACCAGGGCAGTTAGTACTTCCTGGGCGTTTAGACACCAGGCTTCGGTGTCTCAGGTGTGCAAGGCAGCCACTTGGGCCTCAGTGCACACGTTTACTAAGTTTTACAAAATTGATGTTTCGGCATCCTCGGATGCTGCTTTTGGCCGCAAGGTGTTGCAATCGGCAGTATAGGCGCGGTTAGCGCCGCCTGAGAGGGCATTTTTCTGTTGGGTACAGTTGTTATGATTTGCCCACCCCTCTTGATTGGCACAGCTTTGGGACGTCCCCATGTGTCATAAGAAGGCTGCGTCTGTCAGTGAACGGAAGAGAAAAAGGGATTTTTTGTATAACTTACCGTAAAATCCTTTTCTCTGAGTTCACTGACAGGCGCAGCACCCACCCCTCTGCGTTGGTTTTGTACGGCTTGTTATGAACTGATGTGCTGTACAGAACAGGGGGATTATATGCTAAGGTGAGGACGGCCCCCTGGGAGGGGCCAACCTACACTTTTGTTTGTTTTGCCTAGACTACTCCTAGTAGGATGAGCATAACCCCATGTGTCATAAGAAGGCTGCGTCTGTCAGTGAACTCAGAGAAAAGGATTTTACGGTAAGTTATACAAAAAAATCCCTTTTTATGTGTATAATATGAAAGATTACACCGCGAGAATCGTGATCTTTATTCTAAGCAAAAAAATTGTAATAAAGCCCTGTGTACCATCAACAATTACCACTCTTTATGTGCAGCTGGGCTCCAGTATTTCATGGTGACTGGAAACCCACCAGATTAATGAATAGTTTCCGTGGGGGACACACATGTAGGCAGGAAGTGGCTACAAAGAGGCAAAAGAAAATCAGCAGCACTGGAATACTTCAAAGGAGTTTCCCCCCTATAACAGATTTTTTTAGTGTCACTCTTTCTGGCCAGCCTATAACCCTGACCCGGTGTTACATTGGAGTTATTGACTGGCTGCTCTGCTGTAAGTTAGAGGGGTGCAAATTAATTGCCTTACCCGAGGTGCTGACAACCCCACACTATGCTAAAAAACCTGGCTCCAAACTTTTTTATCTGGCTCCCAGATTCAAAGCAAATTTGTCAAGCCCTGGAATAGCTGTTTGTTAAGGACGCTGTTGCGTGATGGCGGGTGGTTGTAAGGATGTCGCAACCCGCCGGCGTCCTTAAGAACCAGTAATAATGCCCCCCCCCCCCCGCAGTACCAGCCTCTTGTGCAGGAGCAATGCTACCACAGGACGGTGGAAGGATCCAGCAGGCAGGTCAGCCTGGAGCATCGGCTCAAAGAATGTGAAAGGAGAAGGGGGGGGCGGGGCGAACGGTCTGGAGGAGCTGGGTGGCTGCAGAACTCCAGCGATACCCCGACGGGATGGGAGCAGTGCAATGAGGCATTGTTTACATATCCGCTCATTGTTAATGAAGCCGGCAAGTTCCTGCTCCTTAACAATCACATATTCACTGGTTGCTAAGAACACCGGCGGGTGCCCGCTCCTTAACAATCAGCATCTTTGTACTATGTGACCCCAGAAACACACCTAAAAACATACCCTGGGTGTTTTTTTTTTTTTTTTTTTGGTGCATTTCCCATTGACTTAAAGCGTTTGTTACCCCAAGATTTCATATTCCTGATAAGTACCTGCTGTACCTGTACTTGTATGAAAATGTATCCTGTTCTATTTGTATTGCATCCTTTGTATGAAATGGTCAGTTCTCTGGGTATGCTGGGAACTCAGTGTGCTCTCCTCCAATGATCAGACTTGTCCTGACACGCCCCCTTGCGCAGCCATTCACTGGGAAGCTCAGTGTCCTCCTGCTTCACCTTCCCTAGATCTTATGTAGCTGAGAACAGAGGGAAGGTGATCACTTATAAAAAAGAGAAAAAAATATATTTATAATTTTTTTTTTATACACAAATGTTTTGCCTTTCATTTCTATTTCAGAGTGGGTTGTTTTATAGGGTGATCGTTTACAACCACTTTAAACGGAAAATGCATCTTTGTAGCACTTTTGCAGGACTTTCCAACCGCAGCACAGCAATGTGAAAAGTAACATAGGATTTAAAGAGCAATAATTTTAATGCATTTTTGTCACACTGGAAATGTGCCTGCTAGTGTGGCAAAAGCACATAGGTGTGCCAGAGGCCTAAACCAGTACAATATGTATCAGATTTTAGCAGTAGCTGAAAGAACTGCAGATATATCTAAACCGGGGGTCAGTAACCAGTAGATCGCAGACAGGTGACTGATAGATCGTGGTCCGGGCTTGCTGACCCACCATTCCAGAGCATCAAACAGAGTGCATTGCAGAGAGACTACTTGTAAAGTTGGAGCTGCAGTAGGGAGAAAGAGCCACACAAGCCAATGTCTCCTCTGTAGTGCTGACTCCTGTCCCATGTCGAGTGATACCAACTGCACTCCACCTCTTATCCTGGCTAGCGGTCTCCAGAATGGTGCCAGCAGCAGGAAAGAAGAGATCTTCAGGTCAGTGTGAAGTAGCACACTGGGCATAATACTTTATGTAAATGAAGGGTTTTACCATCCCCCAACTTTACGTGTGAATGAGCCCTAAGGGTGCCACTGCTTAATGCTACTAAGGGCTCATTCACAATTTCAGACGGCACTGCTGTTCCTCTGAAAAGTGATCTGAGTGTATTTCACAGGTGTCAAGTAGGCGATATGTTGCCTCCTCACCACCAGATTCAAGCTCATGATTGCCACGCAGTTAGACGTTTACATCAGCTATGTGGAGGCAACACTGTGCCCGGTGGTCTTTGACTACTCCCATGTTGTTCAGGTGGACCTCCATCTCTTTAACCACTTCAGATCCGCGCTATAGCCGATTGACGGCTACAGCGCAGATCTGAATTGCCGGGGTGCATTCAATTGATGTTTGCCCCTTTGCGCGCTCCAGGCGTGCCCTCGCAGCCGCCTGCTGCGCGCGCTCGTGCCCACCGCACGCTGCATGAGCGTGCCCACGGATCGGGCGGACTCTGTGTCTGCCGGAGACCCGCGATCCCTTAATGGAGAGCCAGAATGGGGAACCAGTAATGTAAACGACGGTTTCCTGTTCTGTGGGGGGGGGGGGGGGGGAATGACAGATCTACTGATCCCTGTGATCGGGATCAGTTAGATCTGTTATATCCCTGTCAGCCCTGCCTTCACACAGTTAGAACACAGTGAGGGAACACATTTAACCCCTTGATCGCCCCTTAGTGTTAACCCCTTCCCTGCTAAAAACATTTATACTATAATCAGTGGCTAATTTTAGATCTGATCACTGTATAAATTTCATTGGTCCCAAAAAAGTGTCAAAAATGTCCGACATGTCTGCCGCAATATCGCAGTCCCGATGAAAATCGCAGATCGCCACCAATACCAGTAAAAAAATAAATAAATAATAAAAACGCCATAAACCATTTCCCATTGTTTTGTAAACGCTATAATTTTTGAGCAACCCAATCAATATACGCTTATTGCAATTTTTTTTTTTTTTTACCAAAAATATGTAGAATATATATCAACCTAAACTGATAAATAAATTTGTTTTTTTATTTTTGCATATATATTATAGCAAAAAGTAAAAAAAATTATCTTTTTTCAAAGTTCTTTTTTGGTTTATATGGTGATCAAATACCACCAAAGGAAAGCTCTATTTGTAAGGAAAAAAAGGACGTCAAGTTTGTTTGGGTACAACGTCGCACGACCGCGCAGTTGTCATTCAAAGAGCGACAGCACTGAAGCCTGAAAATTGGTCTGGGCAGGAGGGGGGTTTAAGTGCCTAGTAAGGAAGTGGTTAAGGTTGCCTACCCCGATCTAAACCAAAGAACATTTTTTTCCCTTTTCACAGCTTACTGGTGCTTTTTGTTCTAATTCATTTTGTTTTTCCACCCTTTTTCTCATGTACAGTGTGCAGTATTTCTTAGTATAACACTAAAACACATAGTAAAGCAGGACCTCCCACTTAGCAATCAGTTTGAAGTGATCTGTTCTCAGTATCTGCAGAATAGAAAGAGATGAGGATTTCCCCTGAAGTCCTTGACACGTACTTGAGTTGGGGGCTTTTTTCACTGACTCTTCTTTCCATTAGCTGTGGGAACCCTTTTGATAGTTTTTAAGGATCCTTTTTTATAATTGAAGCGGAGTTCCACCCAGAAATTTTTTTTTTACATCATGCAAGTCCTTTGCCTATATAGACTTACCTTTGAAGGAAAAAAAAAATATACTCACCCTAAGTCGCTTGTTGCTAGATGGTCTCTGTAATCTGCCCCTTTTAGGTCCTTGGCTCTTCTCCTAACTTCCTGCTTCCCCTGGCCTCCTGGGAGATGTGACTCATCATTTCCCAGGAGTCAGTGGGCTTCCCTGTACTGTAAAATCGTGTTCTTAACAGACAGGAAATTACACAATTTAAGGCGAACCGAGATCGAGGAATGCATGATGGTTACCCACAGGGCTGCTGATAGAAATTGCGGGGCCCCTACAGACTATCTGACAAAATCGTTTTATATCGAAATTATGAAAGAACCCCCCCCCCCCCCGGGACAGTCTATCAGACATCCCCGGGGCGTTAAAGATAGTCGTCGGGACACCCATTGGTAGTACGTAAGGAGCTAGAGCCAAGCGGAATTTAACACATTAAAGGACAGACAATTCTTGTGCTAAAATGTCATGTCCCTTCGGGTGACTGAGGACCCTTTACTACTCAGTGTAGAGGGTCCTCCGGTCCCCTTCGTCCTTCAATCCTCTTCTCGGTTCCTGGATTTTCCCCGTCTAATGTCTCTGGTAGATCGTTGTTCGCTGAATCCCACTCATATAAAAAAAAAAGGAAGTTTCCATTCAGATATATCCGTTTCCTGAACGTACTACATTTTTTTTTTAAAGACCCACCT
>BLSH010105798.1:949315-966970 GCA_018402905.1 Glandirana rugosa | reverse complement strand
TATAAGAGACAGATAAGAAGGCTGCGTCTGTCAGTGAACGGAAGAGTAAAAGGGATTTTATTATAACTTACCGTAAAATCCTTTTCTCTGAGTTCACTGACAGACGCAGCACCCACCCCTCTGTGTTGAGTTTGTACGGCTTGTTACGAACTGATGTGCTATGCAGAGCAGGGGGATTATATGCTAAGGTGAGGACGGCCCCCTGGGAGGGGCCAACCTATGCTTTTGTTTTATTTTTGCCTAGACTACTCCTAGTAGTATGAGCATAACCCCATGTGTCATAAGAAGGCTGCGTCTGTCAGTGAACTCAGAGAAAAGGATTTTACGGTAAGTTATAATAAAATCCCTTTTTTTCTGGATGTTTGGTTGATATTCTGTCTCTGTCCTTTTAAAAACACCTATGATAACAATTTTAGGATATATTTATCCTCGCTTGTGTGCTGATCAAGCTGTCCATTAAAAAAAGTGACAGTGACGGAGTTGGGACACTGAAACATTGCCAGGGGAGCTTACAACAGTTAAAGTGATACTAAAACACACACTGTTTATTTAACATTGTCCCTTCTATTTCTGTACATGGATGATGGCACTGTAATTAATTTAATAAAATAAAAAAAAAAACATCTAAGTACCTTTTTTCCTTATTCGATCTGCATCTGTCACATGACCCAGCTCTTCCCCAGCCTGTCTGTCAGTAATCAGTGCATTTTTATTGCACTGATCGCTGTATAAGTGTCAAAATGGTCCGACATGTCTTCTGCAATATCGCAGTACCGCTAAAAATCGCAGATCGCTGCCATTACTAGTAAAAAATAAATAAAGACCCCAGAAACTAATTCTCATCGTCCATAAACGTGGCAACTTTTGCGCAAACCAATCAAAATCGGCCAAAACCGATGGAAATTTTTTTTTTATATTTTTTGGAATTTAGCAAAAAGTAAGAAACGTGGGTTTTTTTTTGCAAAATTGTCACTCTTCTTTTGTTTATAGCGGCGATCAGAAATGCAGAGGTGATCAAATACCACCAAAAGAAAGCTCTATTTGTGAAAAAAAAAGGACGCAAATTTTGTTTGGGTACAACATCGCACGACCGCGCAATTGTCAGTTAAAGCGACGCAGTGCCGAATCGCAAAAAGTGCTCTGGTCCTAAAGTGGGAAATCCTTCCAGGGCTGAAGTGGTTAAGCACCCCTGTTATGTTTGGAGCAGAATCTAAAGGGCATGTGGAATGAAAGAATTCAAAATGACATAGTGAATACTATGCATATTATACTTGATGTACTAACCACATACACTTACAAAATACAATATTTTGCTATAGTGGCCCTTTTAACATGGGGAAAAATGATCTAATGCTATGTCTGCTTTAAAGAAAAATATACAGGGTTTGATGTTACGTAGATTGCTTTCCCTGGAAATAGAGGATTCTTCAGCAACAAGCTACAAAGCACCAGCAGATAAAAGAAATGGTTTGTGTGCTGTAAGGATAGAGAGAACTGTGAATCGCTCCCAACAGTCTCATCCACTAGAAACATTACACTGCTCAGGAATGGTAGAATTGTCCTTTATATTTTATTGGCTGTGCTAATGTAATAAAAGGCTGCTAGGCCACTTTGCTTTCAAGCTTATTCAGTTAAGGAGATCTTTCCTTAATACCGTACCGGAGACAGTCTCTTAAAGTGAGGCTGGAATGAGAGTAAAGTGCCCAGCTTTGGTTGCTTAAAGTGCCGGAAATGTAACACTCCCATTGGTTGTGCTCTAAACCAAACTGTCAAACCATCCAATGGCTGGTGTCATAGCTGATCACATGTGCAGCATCATGGCAGTTGTAGATTAAACAGAGGCAAAGATGGCAGCTTCCCTGGCTGAAAATGATAGGAGGGTTCACTACCACTTTAAAGAGGACCTCCCATCACCCCCGTGACCCATCCCTACTCTATAAACCTGTATACCTGATAGGGAGGAAATAAACAATCTTACTTTCTTATATCCTTGTGACTTTTTCTTCATACTTACAGTGCCTTGAAAAAGTATTCACACCCCTTGAAATTTTCCACATTTTGCAAATTTACACCCAAAAACGTAAATGTATTTTATTTGGATTTTATGTGATAGACCAACACAAAGTGGCACATAATTGTGAAGTGGAAAGAAAATGATTAATGGTTTGCAATATTTTTTTATAAATATGTGAAACGTGCGACGTACATTTGTATTCAGCCCCCTGAGTCAATACTTTTTAGAACCACCTTTCACTGCAAGTACAGCTGCAAGTCTTTTTGGGGATGTCTCTACCAGCTTTGCACATCTAGAGAGGACATTTTTTGCCCATTCTTCTTTGCAAAATGGCTCAAGATCTGTCAGATTGGATGGAGAGCGTCTGTGAACAGCAATTTTCAAGTCTTGCCACAGATTCTAGGTCTGGACTTTGACTGGACCATACTAATACATGAATATGCTTTGATCTAAACCATTCCATTGTAGCTCTGGTTGTATGTTTAGGGTCGCTGTCCTCCTAGAAGGTGAACCTCCGCCCCAGTCTCAAGTCTTTTGCAAACCCTAACAGGTTTTCTTCTAAGATTGCCCTGTATTTGGCTTCATCCATCCTCCCATCAACTCTGACCAGCTTCCCTGTCCCTGCTGAAGAAAAGCATTCCCACAGCATGATGCTGTCACCACCATGTTTCACAGTGGGGGTGGTGTGTTCAGGATGGTGTGCAGTGTTGGTTTTCTGCTTTTGCTTTTTTTTTTTTCTGCATTTTGCTTTTAGGCCAAAAAGTTAAATTTTGGTCTCATCTGACTAGAGCACAGTATTACATATGTTTGCCGTGTCCCCCACATGGCTTCTCACAAACTGCAGACGTGCATTCTTATGGCTTTCTTTCCACAATGGCTTTCTTCTTGCCACTCTTCCATAAAGGCCAGATTTGTGGAGTGCACGACTAATAGTTGTCCTGTGGATAGATTCTCCCACCTGAGCTGTGGATCTCTGCAGCTCTTCCAGAGTTACCATGGGCCTCTTCGCTGCTTCTCTGATTAATGCTCTCCTTGCCCGGCCTGTCAGTTTAGGTGGAAGGCCATATCTTGGTAGGTTTGCAGTTGTGCCGCACTCTTTCCATTTTCCGATGATGGATTGAACAGTGTTCTGTGAGATGTTCAAAGCTTGGGATATTTTTTTATAACCTAACCCTGCTTTACACTTCTCCACAACTTTATCCCTGACCTGTCTGTTGTGTGCCTTGGGCTTCATGATGCTGTTTGTTCACTAAGGTTCCCTAAATAACCTCTGAGGGCTTCACAGAACAGTTGTATTTATACTGTGATTAAATGACACACATATGGACTCTATTTACTAATTAGGTGACTTCTGAAGGCAATTACTTCCACTAGATTTTATTTAGGGGTATCAGAGTAAAGGGGGCTGAATATAAAGTCACTCCACACTTTTGGTAATAAATACAATCTCCTTTAGATTTACCAAAACTATATCGTAGGAGGACACACCATCTGTCCGGTCACTCTGTATCCTATCAGGCCAGCCCTTGCACTACATTAGGGGTGTCCTGTGGGCGGCATGCAGCTCTAGGGAGTTTAGCAGTTTGAGCCCATCTGAAGGGACGCTAGGGAAGTCAGGCAAGTGCACGCGTGGAGAGATGCCAGAAGTGCTGTGAAAACATAGTTGATGGGTGAAGGATGTGTGCTAATGAGGTCAGCAGGTAAACTCCTTCCGCTGCCTTACTGGTTTCTCTGTCTGTATACTAGGGAGTCTCTAAAGCTTTCTAAGAAATATAGCAAGGGCTAAGGTAAGGCCTTGTTCTCAAAATCAAAGAAGCTTTTATTTTTCTGCAACCGAGGTACATTAATGGTATATTGCTATACAGGGAAACCATAGAAAAAAGGAAAATAAAGTAGAAAAATATTAAAAAAAGGAAATGTTAGGCAATATCACTCAGCTTTCATGTTGTTTCTCAAACCTAGACACTCTGTCCCCTTGGTTTAGGGCCCAATCATACTTGTCCATTTTTGTGCAGTAGAGCACATTCAGTTTAAAGGGTGACTCCCCTTTCATGGGAAATCAGAATAGCAAATAAAAAATAATATAGCGTATACAATTGCGACTCAAGTCAAATTGTAATTTAGTGTTATTAAAAATTACCTTTTCTTTTCAATCTGCAGCTCTGTAATTTTCAGTAAAATGCAATGCAATGTGGCTACCTGGAGGTGTTCTGTACGCAGATGGTGTTAAGAACACCCCCAGATATGTAATTTCCAACTTGTGTGATTGGCTCACTGATTTTCCCAGAAGTTTGCACTAAGATACAAATATGATTTTTGGCATCCCCTGCAACAAAAATGTAATTTTTGGTGTGATACTCTCAAAGGGAAATCACATCTAAAGGGATGCAGACCCTGCAGCTTTCCTAGTTAGAGCCCTGCAGGTACAGCAGCAAAGAATTTCAAGTGTCATAGAATCTTATGACCCTGTTCACACCAGCTTTAACTTCTATCAGAACGATGAGTACAGCAAACTTACGCAGCATTTGCACAGCTTTCAGCAAACTTTTGTAAAGCCTTTAGGGTCTGTGCATCAATATGCACTGCGTTAAGGCAGCCCATTTAAAATGTTGGGTTACCTGTGCACCAAAATGTGTATTGGGGTGCCATTCAAAATGAATGTCCCTGCATTGTACCAATGCATATAACGTGCGTTGTGGTAACATGCTCATTACCATTGTTCTATGATGTGATCGTGTGAATAGGTCCTTAACCACTGCAGCTCCAGAAGGTTTACCCCTCTTCCTGACCAGGCCTTTTTTTGCGATACGGCACTGCATTGTTTTAACTGACAATTGCGCTGTCGTGCGACGCTGTACACAAATAAAATGAATGCCTTTTTTTTCCCACAAATAGAGCTGTCTTTTGGTGGTATTTGATCACCTCTGCGTTTTTTATTTTTTGCGCTATAAACAAAACAAGGCTGACAATTTTGAAAAAATATATATTTTTTTACTATCTGCTATAAAACATATCCAATAAAAAAAAATGTAAAAAATCTAATTTCTTCATCAATTTAGGCCAATATGTATTCTGTTACACATTTTTGGTAAAAAAAAATCCCAATAAGCGTATATGAATTTGTTTGCGCAAAAGCTGTAGCGTCTACAAACTATGGGATAGTTTTATGGACTTTTTATTTTTTAATATTTTTTTTATAATCGTAATGGCAGCGATTTTTAGCGAGACTGGGACATTGCGGCGGACAAATCGGACATCTAACTGATCAGTGCTAAAAAAAATGCACGGTCACTGTACTAATGACACCGGGAGGGGTTAACATCAGGGGCGATGAAAGGGTTAAATGTGTTCCCCTGGAGTGCTTTCTTACTGTGTGGGGGGGGGGGGTGGTTTAGCTGTAGGAAGACAGAGATCCGTATTCCTGCTTATCAGAAACACAAGATCTGTCTTCCTTGTTAGCAGAACGGCAATCTGCCTTGTTTACAAGGTCCATAAAGACATGGATAAGTGAGTTTGGGGGTGGAGGAACTTGACTGGTCTGCACAGAGTCCTGACGTCAATCCAACAGAACACCTTTGGGATGAATTAGAGTCTTCTGGAAGAATGGTCAAACATTCCCATAGGCCAGGCCTCGACAAACCCTGGGCGCCAGGTCGCCAT
This sequence comes from Glandirana rugosa, assembly GCA_018402905.1. Taxonomy (NCBI): domain Eukaryota; kingdom Metazoa; phylum Chordata; class Amphibia; order Anura; family Ranidae; genus Glandirana; species Glandirana rugosa. Next base: position 961,296 of record BLSH010105798.1, on the reverse strand, counting down.
GACGACCAGAAATCGCGTCCTGGCGAGTGACTGCCGTTCCTTCTCTCCCTATGTTAAAACAGCGTGTCAGATTCAGCAAGAGCGGTTTCTCTGCTTAATCTAACAGCTGTTAAACTTGGCCCGCTGCCTGGAATAGTTGTTGATAGTTAGAAGAATAAAGGAACAACAATGTATCTAATTCTTTCAAAGCAATGATCTCCGGGCTGTATCAGGAAAGTTTAACCATTTAAAGACTAAACCCTTTCTCACATTTAGTGGCTTACAATTAAATATCCAGTATTTTCTGCTAGAAAATGACTTGGAACCCCCAAACATTATATATTATTTTTTTAGCAGAGACCCTAGAGAATAAAATGGCGGTTGCTGCAATATTTTATGTCACATGGTATTTGCGCAGCGGTCTTTCAAGTGCAATTTTTTTGAAAAAATACACTTTTAATGAATAAAAAAAAACTAAACAGTAAAGTTAGCCCATTTTTTTTTTTTTTTTTGGATAATATGAAAGATGATGTTACACCGCAAGAAACGTGACCTTTTATTCTAAGCAACAAAATTATGATAAAGCCCTGAGTACCATCAACAATTACCACTCTATGTGCAGCTGGGCTCCAGTATTTCATGGTGACCGGAAACCCACCAGAGCAATGAAAAGTCACTGTGGGGGACACACATGTAGGCAGGAAGTGGCTGCAAAGAGGCAGCATAAGATCAGCAGCGCTGGAATACTTTTCACCTTTTTTTATTTTATTTACAATGTCACTAAGGCTTTGTTTAGATGTGCAAGTTGGGTGGTAATAATGTGCAGTAGAGACATGTTTTTGCCATCCTTAAGCTCCATTAGGCAGCAGATGAGGGCGTTTTACATGCCGCAGTCACGATGCATTCGGCATAATAAGGAGTTTCCCCCATAACAGATTTTTTAGTGTCACTCTTTCTGGCCAGCCTATAACCCCTGATGTAACGGTGGAGTTATTGACTGGCTGCTCTGCTGTGAGTAAGTTAGGGTTAGGGGCGCAAATTACTTGTCTTACCCCGGGCTCTGACAACCCCACACTACGCTATAAAAAACTGGCTCCTAACTTTTTTAGCTGTCTCCTAGATTCAAGGCAAATTTGTCAAGCCCTGCCATAGACACTCCTAAACCTTGTGGACAGCCTTCCCAGAAGAGGTGAAGCTGTTATAGCTGCAAAGGGGGGGCCAACTCAATATTGAACCCTACGGACTAAGACTGGGATGCCATTAAAGTTCACTTCACTGGGTATATGTAAGGAATTACAACCACCTTAAGTGCGGATTTCAAGAAGTTAAAGCAACTGGTGAGGAGGAAATACTACACCTCCTCGCTGCTTGTCAAATGTTTTCGGATGAGCAATCCAAACACGGATTGCTCTTCAGAGACCAAAGAAAGTATGAAGGAGCCTTAAAGTGACAAATCAAGTACAGCTTACATGCGTCTCTACCAAAGGTGGTTTATTGTGAACAAGAAAACTTTTAATCCTGGAAGCTTCACACTGAGACAAGTGTCTTGTATCTGTGTAATGAAAACAATAAGCAGCACGTTATTAAGAATTGATGAAATCTCTGACGAGAATGCAGAATTATGGGATGAAATGCCATCCATTATTAATGAATAGCAGATTTACAAGCAGGATAAGCAACTTGCAACAGTGCCAGCTACATCTGCCATCCCCAAGCTCGTACTTTGAACACAAAATGAATCTTGTGTTGTAGGGGACACAAAAAAATGATCAAGGCATTTGAAATCATTTAATGCCTGCACTTTCTTCTCTCGCGACGGAGATGCCCTTCCGTAAATAATTTTCACTGAAGAGGCTGAGATTAAAGTCAGAGTCGGTGGTAATTTAGGTTGCCGCTTTCTGCTATTACGGTATGAAAGCTTGGAACCGAGACACAAAGAAGTGACCTGGTATTACCGGGAATGCTGTATTTTGTGGGAACTGGTGACCCCTGTGAATCCATTCTTCATCCTTCAGCGGTATATCGTACATAAAGCAGGGCTTGAGAAGCAATTTGTAAGCCATATTCCTGGTAAACTTTTAGTGAAGACATCAGATGTTTCAAAAACGCATTTTATCCCTATTATTGTCAGTGCCTTCATACTTGGCCACCAGGAATATGGCAGCCGCATCTCTGGCACCAAAGTGCACGGGGGCATATACAGTCAGTTGTCAAAGTGCTCTATGATGTTTGCTCAACCTTAAAGTGATTGGAAAGTCTCAGTTTTTTCTTCTATAAAAATAATAAACATGGTATACTTATTTGCCATGTGCAGTGCTTTTGTACAGGGCAGCCCAGATCTTCCTCTTCTTGGGTCCTTCTTTCCTGCTCCTGGCCCCTCCCTCCTGATATGTTCTCATACATTCCAACTTGGTTCTTTCAGCTGTCAGCGGCATTCCCCCCCACTGACAGCTGAAATGTAAAAAAAAAAAGCAGACAATTACTGGTTGTTAGGGAGCGGGGCTGCCTCGTCCTTAACCACGTAAGGACCTGAAGGATTTCCTACATTAGGACCAGAGCACTTTTTGCGATTCGGCACTGTGTCGATTTAACTGACAATTGCGCGGTCGTGCGACGTTGTACCCAAACTAAATTTGCGTCCTTTTTTTCCCACCATTAGAGCTTCCTTTCGGTGGTATTTGATCACCTCTGTGACATTTCTGATCACCGCTATAAACAAAAAAAGAGCGACAATTTTGCAAAAAAAAACTATTTTTCGCTAAAATACAAATCCAAAAAAAGTTATAAAAAACGAATTTATTCATCACTTTTGCCCAATATATATACTTCCTCCAAAAAATCACGATCGGCATTTGATTGGTTTGTGCAAAAGTTGCCATGTTTACAAACCATGAGAATTCATTTATGGCGTTTTTACTATTTTTTTTTTTTTTTTTTTTACTAGTAATGGCGGCGATCTGCGATTTTTATCGGGACTGTGATATTGCAGCGGACATGTCAGACATTTTTGACACTTTTTGGGACCAATGACATTTATTCAGCAATCAGAAATTAAAATGTCCACCGATTACAGTATAAATGTCATTGGCAGCGAAGGGGTTAACCTGCAGGGGGAGATCTAGGGATTAACTGTGTTCCCTAGGTGTGTTCTAACTGTGAGGGGGCTGGGCTGCCAGGGGCATAACAGATCTAACTGATCCCAGTGACAGGGATCAGTAGATCTCTTGACAGAGCGGGGAACTGCCGTGTTTGCATTGGCGGTTCCCCATTTTTGCTTTCTGCCAGGTCATGGCGGGTAGCCGATGGACATTGAGTCCTCCGGACCTGCGGCCACACTGCTGCAGAGTGCGGCGGGCACAAGAGTGCGCCGGCGGCGGTGCGCTCCCGCCCGAGCGAGCCGCCGTTTATAAACAGCGATTCGCAGGACAGAGCCACTCTGCAGCAGTAAATGTACGTGAGGCAGTCGGGAAGTAGTTAAAGTGATTGTAAAGGCTCATTTTTTTCTTTTAAATAACAAACATGTTATACTTGCCTCCTCTGTGCGGTTGGTTTTGCACAGAGCAGCTTGAATCCTCCTCTTCTCAGGTCCCTACAGGGGGCACCCAAGCTGAGTCAGAGCTTTGTGTATCCATTCAGACACAGAGCCCCGACCTGGCCCCGCCCCCTCTCTCCCCTGATGGGCTGACTGACTTTGACAGCTGTGGGAGCCGATGGCGCCACTGCTGTGTTTCTGCCAATCAGGAAGAATGTCTGGGACAGCTAAGACACTCGTGGACATCGCTGCAAAGAGAAGGGACTCAGGTAAGTAATAGGGGGTGCTGGGGAGGCTGCTACCCACAAGGTTTTTTTATCTGAATGCATAGAATGCATTCAGATAAAAATCCTTCTGCCTTTACAACTCGATTAACAACCTTGGAGTTGTGAAAAAAAAAAAAAAGCAGCTAGGCAATGTTTATCAACAACGTTTCTCAGTCGCTGAAACGGAAAGATAAAAAGAAGCATGGTTTCTTTTTCTACCTTTCTGTTTATTCATCTATGGATCAAAGGGAAGAACTTCGATCAACAGATGAAGTCATTTTAAAGCAACCTATTTATCTCTGTTTCCTCTGTTTAACCTCTTATTAACTCTTAAAGGGGCTGTAAAGGCAGAAGGTTTTTTATCTTAATGAATTCTATGCGTTAAGATAAAAAGCCTTCTGTGTGCAGCAACTTCCCGAACACTTACCTGAGGTCCCTCCTCTTTCCAGCGATGTCCACGAGTGTCTCAGCCATCTGAGATTCTCCCTTCTGATTGGCTGAGACACAGCAGGGGGTGTCATTGGCTGCTGTCAAAGTCAGCTAGTCAATCAGGAGAGGGGCATGAATGTCTGAATGGACACAGGGAGCTGTGACTCAGCTCGGGTGCCCCCATAGCAATCTGCTTGCTGTGGGGGCACCCAACAGGAGGGAGGGGCCAGGATCACAGAAGAGGGACCCGAGAAGAGGATCCGGGCTGCTCTGTGCAAATCCACTGCAACAGAGGAGGTAAGTATAACGTGTTTGTTGTTTTTATAGGAACAAGAATGAGACTTTACAATCACTTTAATATACTCTACTCAGACTTAATTTATTCCTTGTTCTCCTTTCCATTTAATTATTTAACTGCTGATTTTTTTTGTTCACTTCTATTTTATAAACTATTTATAATTACATTTTTTTTTGTGTGCTTTGTTCGTTTAATATTTTTATACCTTTAACATATATTTACACGTTTTATATTGAAAAAAGCTCACAACAAAAATAAAATGTATTTCATTTGTTAATAACTTTCCAATGCTTTGCACCATTGCTGACAGCTGAAGTGTAAACAAAATAGTTGCGTTAGGTATCGGTAATTGGTATCGGCGAGTACAAAAAAAAAAAGTATCGGTACTCATACTCGTAAAAAAATATTGTATCGGTGCATCCCTACTTTTAATGCACACTGTGAGAAATCAGAGTATGCAATTTCAATACAAAAGAGGAAATTAAGGGTAAGGCTGAGGCCTCCAGCTTTAAAGTGGATGTAAACCCGATTCATGAAACTTGAGCTGGGCACATATATCTGCAAAAGCCCTGTGTCTCGTAGCTTTGTCCTGCTCCGTAGCTCTGTAATCAGCCTGTCAAGTATTCCCTCGCGTTATGATAAGAGCAGCCAGAGGAGGATTCTATAAATAGATTAGCAGAGTGCTGAACAAAACAAAGAAGACATCTGAAAGTCTCTACCTATGAGAAGAGGGGGTGTGTGCCTTTCCTCCAATCAGCTGTCTTGGCTGTGTGCCCAGGCTTCTCTGCAGTGCTAACCAGGAAAAGAAAACAAAATCATTACCTGAGCAGCACTTTCTAAAGGATAAATACAGATGAAGACAGAAGATATGCATGTAAAACTTATATAGGGAGATTTGTTTTATCCCTGTGTATCATCTGAGGCTGTTCACTTCACTGGGTATAGGAGAGGGTTTACATCCACGTTAACCACTTCAGCTCTGGAAGGATTTACCCACTTCCTAAACCAGGCCATTTTTTGCGATACGGCACTGCGTTGCTTTAACTGACAATTGCGCGGTCGTGCAACATTGTACCCAAATAAAATTGATGTCCTTTTTTACCACAAATAGAGCTTTCATTTGGTGGTATTTGATCTATAAACAAAAAAAGGCAGACAATTTTGAAAAAAAAATGTTCTTTTTACTTTCTGCTATAATACATATCCACAAAATATATATAAAAAACCAAATGTATTCATCAGTTTAGGCTGATATGTATTCTTCTACATATTTTTGGTAAAAAAAAAAAAAAAAAATCAAAGGCAAAAGCAATAGACGTATATTGATTGGTTTGCGCAAAAGTTATCACGTCTTCAAACTATAGGATAGATTTAGAGACTTTTATTTTCTTGAATTGTTTTTACTGGTCATGGCGCGATCTGCGATTTTTAGCGGGACTGCGACATTGCGGCGGACAAATCTGACCCCAAATGACACTTTTTTGGGACCAGTGACATTATTACATTGATCTGTGCTATAAAAATACACTGATCAATGTATAAATTACACTGGCAGGGAAGGGGTTGTAAACCCTTGTGGTTTTACATCTTAATGCATTCTATGCGTTAAGATGAAAAACCTCCTTTAGTGCAACGGCCCCCCAGAGCCCCCGTTTTACTAACCTGAACCCTGTCTTTCCAGTGCCGGTGACCAGCCCAGCCACTCCAGCTGATGTCTTGGGTCCTGATTGGACTGTTGTCAATCAAATCCAATGACCCGGGGGGGGGGGGGCGCGAGTCTTGCTGTCTGCATCAATGGACGCTGCGGCAGGACACGTGAGTGCGCCGGCACGAGTGTCCCCAGTCAAGGTGCTTACCCAAGGAGTGCCACGGAGGGACCCTAGAGGAAGAGTATCGGGGTCACTCTATGCAAAACCCTTGTACAGAGGGGGCAAGTATGACATGTTATTTTAAAACAAAAAACATAGCTTTACAATCACTTTAACTGTGTTCTAACTGTAGGGGTGATGGGCTGCCTGGAGCACAACAGAGATCGCTGTTCCCAATCACTCTGAGATGTCCCCTGTCAGAATGGGGATCCGCCTTGTTTACATAGGCAGATCCCAGTTCTGCCTGTGTATAACACTACCGCAGGTCGCCGGCGAACATCGAGTCCGCCGGACTCGCTGGCACTCTCCTGCTATATCACATGCATGGACCAATGTACATCTACAGCGATTCGCGCGCTCCAGCCACCTTGCCGCAGTATAACTGCGGCAGGTGGTTGGGAAGCAGGTAAATGTCGAATTGGACAGCGGGGTCCTTGATGAATAGTGGGACTAGGGAAAGTGCAGTTCTGGTAAAAGGCTCTCCTCCTGGACTGGAAGTGTAAGTACATGAGTTGGATTCATTGCAGTCCGTCCTATCCTTTATGTCTTGATTTGTATTGTACCTGTACTGTCTCCCTTTATATTGTAAAGTGCTGTGCAAACTGTTAGCACTGTATAAATCCTCTATAATAATAATAGATTGAAATACAGACAACACAGTCTTGCCCGCTTACGTTACATAGTTACATAGTCAACGAGGTTGAAAAAAGACACAAGTCCATCAAGTCCAACCTATGTGTGTGTTTTTAATGTCAGTATTAAATTGTATACCCCTCAATGTTGTGGTCCCTTTGGTGTGCATCTAAATAGTTACATAGTCAACGAGGTTGAAAAAAGACAGGTCCATCATGTCCAAATTTTTTTTTTCACTTTTTATAATACATATCCACAAAAAATATATAAAAAAACAAATGTATTCATCAGTTTAGGCCGATATGTATTCTTCTACATATTTTTGGTAAAAAAAAATCAAAGGCAAAAGCAATAGGCGTATATTGATTGCTTTGCGCAAAAGTTATCACGTCTTCAAACTATAGGATAGATTTAGAGACACTTATTTTCTTGAATTGTTTTTATTGGTAATGGCGCGTCTTCAGCTTTTCTTTTACAAAGAGTTTATTCGATTTTTTAGGATTCAAAAGACATACAGAAAGTAAAATAAACAAAGTAAAGGGTAGAGAGAGACAGCAATGGAGTTACAGAGCCACAAGATAAGCAATGTAAAAAAAGAAGAAAAAAAAGGTGAGGGGGGGGATAGATCAAGTGAGTGTGTGACAAGGTAAGTATAGGCTGGCCGGATTAGGAGGATGACTGGGAACTGTGGTTTGGAATAAAGTCATACAATATGCTGGGATTATAGTTGTCTGAGGTCATGGAGAATGGGGGTAATCATTATGTTTCAGGATTATACAGCTTGGCATCTGTCCCTGTTTTTAGTTGCCGGTGAAAGTAAAATAGGAAGTATTCGTAGAGCAAAACGAATTTAGCTGAAGAATGGGGAAAGGAAGGAATAGTGGAAGAGAAGTGCAAAGGAATGGGGGGGGGGGCGGAGGAAGAGGGGCAACAGGGACACCTCTGGGGCCCAACAAGGCACTCGGTTTTTTGGGGGACTGTTTCAAAGTGAGAGGAGAGAATGATCTAGGTTCCTAGGGTGATTATATTCTACCCATAAGGAGGACCATGTTATTATTTATTAAAGTGCCACCAATTTACATAGATATATTGTACATTCACATCACTTCCTGCCCTCAAGGAGCTTACAATCTAAGGTCCCTAAGGCCGGCAATAGGCGGTGCTAATTTCTTTCCTTCAACCACGGGTATTAGGAAAGAAATTTGCACGATTCCCCCATCCGCACAGACAGTGCTGTCAGGGAAATCCCTCCTGCCGAGACATTGGGGTTTATTTACTAAAGGCAAATCCTCTGTGCACTTACAGTGCACTTGGAAGTGCAGCCGCTGTAGATCTGAGGGGAACATGAAAGGAAAATAAAAAACAGCATTTTTGCTTGCACATGATTGGATGATAAAATCAGCAGAGCTTCCCCTCCATTTGAGATCTTCCCCTTAGATCTACAGCTACTCCTCTTCCAAGTGCACAGTGGATTTGCCTTTAGTAAATCAACCCCTTTGTGTTTTCTTGCGGGGGAAGCCGTCCCTGTCGAGAGAAGACGGTGATTATTGCTAGCGGTTATAATAACCGCTAGTGATAATCGCAAGTAAATCTGGCAGGCTTGTTGTACCCAAGTTGCTTGAAGGATCAACTTGGTACATTCAGCCTGCCCATGCATGGTTCGAATCTTGACTGGTTCCTGCTGAATCGGCCAAGATTCGAACCATCTATGGCCGGTCTTCTGTCAAAAAGCCAACTCATCAGAAACTACTTAACTTTCAGTTTCTTTAAACCATCAGTAATTGGAGATTTTGCTGAATTGCTGTTTGGACACAACACCGGCAACCGAATACAGTCCAGTGCACGATATTATGAGCGGAGATTGTAACTGCGATACTAGCCAACAAAATGGGCACCTCCGAGGTGGCAAAAACGTTGACCTCGTTAGCCGCTCTGCTGTCAAAACAGCTCAATCTTCCTGTAGCGGACTGTATTTGGTTGCCGGTGTTGTGTCAAAACAGCAATTCGTCAAAATCTACAATTATTGATGGTTTAAAGAAACGGGAAGTGACGTGGTTGCTGATGAGTTAGCTAATTTGACAGAACACCGGCCTAATATTTATACACATACTAGGACCAATTTACCTAACAGCATGTCTTTGGAGTGTGGGAATACTCAGAGTAAACCAACGCAGGCACAGGGAGAGCATGCAAGCTCCAGGTAGGTAGTGGCGTGGTTGGGATTTGGACCCACAAACCCTAGTGCTGCTAGGCAGAAGTGCTAACCAGCTAGCCTCTGTGCTCCCCCATAGGTATCCTTTGGATTTGCATTAAAGTGTTACTAAACCCACAACAGTAAAACCAATCTGTATATGCAGAATAGCATGCTTGTTATACTCACTGTGGAATTTAAGGGGTTAATATTCTGTATTGTGTAAAAAGGCTCTTTGATCCTGTATGGACAGATCCTCCCCCTGCAGGGTCTCTCCGGGCAAGGCCAGATAAGACACAGTGAGGGTAGTACTGCTGCACATGCTCAGTTTAGTCTCTATTGCTGGAGAGAACATTTCCTTGTTGAACTGAGCTTTTCAGGTCACATGGTATTGACATCACACACGTGGGTGTGTATACAGATCATAAATGACAGCCCAATTCCTCCCTGGGTGGGGAGGGATTGTCACATTTTGATGGATAATTCGAGAGGACACAGACTATAGTGGAAATCTCCTACACTCACTGGAAGGGTTAACTGTTTATGCCTAAGGGGACAGAGTAAAGCAGCTTTACTTACCTCATCTTCCATTCCCACAGGCTCTCAACTTTATGAAGGGGAAACAGAAAGTGATGGGCACTATGATACACAAGAAACTTAGTGTTACTAAACCCAGTAATATGAAAATAGTTCATACGCCCAACCTCCCCCCCCCCCCCCCCAGTACCCACAGCTTATAAATCTTCTTTTTACATTAAAATATTGCCACCATACAACTTTTTTGGCTGATCTGTATACCACAGTCATGTGATAAACTGCAGGGTCTGCCTGAGTGCTGAGTGTAAGCATTCCTTGTAATAGAAAAAAGCTTACCAGGACCTCTTAAATATGATATCTGGGGTCAAAAAGACATCACATCTCATATTTACACTTATATGCAATAATAATAAAAAAATTATATATATATATATATATCAATTGAAAAAAAATTTTTTTCTCCTTTTAAGACCTATGGGCGGAAGTGACGTTTGATGTCGCTTCCGCCCTCCAATGCTATGGAGCCGAATGGGCGGCATCTTCCGCTCACTCGGCATCCAGCCAGTGAGGGAAGCGGACACGATCGTTTCCGCTGCTACCTGCGGGTCCGGTAAGTGGCTGAGACAACGGGAAAGTGGCGGGAGGGGGCACCTCTCCCGCACCCGATAAAAGTGATCTTGCAGCGAATCCGCCACAGAGATTACTTTTATCTGAAAGCCAGCCACTCGCTGTTTTTAAAAATACCGGGGTTATGGTAGCTATCTGCTACCATAGCAACAGTATTTCATGGCAAAGTACAGCTGTATAATGAAGGCGGGCGGTCTGGAAGTGGTTAATACATAGAATGCATTTAGGTGAAAAACCGTGAGGGTTTACAACCCCTTTAACCAGTTGCCGACCGTCTGCTGTGGCTTGACGGCGGCAACATAGCTCGCCTGCGCGAACCGCCGGTTATGGCGGCTGCAGCAGCGAGTATTGTGGGCGCGTGCACACAAGCCGCCAGAAGCACGCTCCCGCGCTCACACACTAGTGGGGAAGCAAGTGAGCGGGTGGGGCGCACTCGATGTCCGCCGGCCACCCGCGATCGCTCCCTGGCAGTGACAAAACAGGGATCCATGTATGTAAACAAGCAGATTCCTGTTCTGATAGGGGAGAGGAGAGTGATTGTATGTTCCCTGTATAAGGGAGAAATGATCACTCTCCTCCCCCAGTCATCCCAGCCCCCAAACAGTTAGAACACTGTGACAAGGAACACAGTTAACCCTTTGATCACCCCCTAATGTTAACCCCTTCCCTGCCAGTGACATTTACACAGTAATCAGTGCAATTTCATAGCACTGATCGCTGTATAAATGGCAGTGGTCCCAAAAAAGTGTCCAATATGTCCGCTGCAATGTCGCAGTCCCGCTAAAAATCACAGATTGCCGACATTACGAGTAGAGTTGAGCGAACCCGGACTGTAAAGTTCGGGTCCGTACCGAACTTTGGGGTGTCCGGGACCCGGACCCGGACTTTTCGAAAAAAAAGTCCGGGTTCGGGTCCGGGTCCGGGGTTCTGGTAATTTTAATGAAAAATCTTAAAAATGCTGTAAAAAAGCCCAGGAAGGTCCTAGAGGTCTGCAAAAGGAAGGAAAATGTGGGTAAGGGTGGGACAAGTGCCCTACAAAGAAATGGGGACAGGGAAATAACTTTAAATATTTAAAAAAAAATAAAAACATAAAAAATGCAAAAATGGAGATCATCTTCAAAATGGGTCTGAAAAGTATTAATTAACATTAGAGGCCATAGAACTGTTCTAAAATCATCTTCAAACTGTGTCCAAAAAGTATAAATAAGCCGGGAGTACCCATATCACTGTTCTGCAAAATGTGTGTATCACTTTAAATGAAACCGGGAATCAGTGCACACCTCTTCTGCACAAGTATTTCAAGTCTGTGTGTCACTTTAAATCAAACCGTCAATCAGTGCACATCTTTTATTCACACTTCTTTTTAAAATGTGTGTATCACTTTAAATGAAAACGTCAATCATTGCACATCTGCTATTCACACACATGTGTTCTGCACCAGAACAGATGTTCTTCACACATTAAATCTTTTCTTCATACATCTGAAAATAGAACACTTTACCTAAAACCGGGGAGAAACCATATACATGCACTTGAAACATCTGGATAGTGTGTTTGAAAATACAGCATAGAGAAGAGCATGCATATGGTTTCGCCTAAATTTCACTGTGTGTGTGTGAAC
>BLSH010105798.1:914822-947964 GCA_018402905.1 Glandirana rugosa | reverse complement strand
TCCCGGCTTATTTATACTTTTTTGACACAGTTTGAAGATGATTTTAGAACAGTTCTATGGCCTCTAATGTTAATTAATACTTTTCAGACCCATTTTGAAGATGATCTCCATTTTTGCATTTTTTATGTTTTTATTTTTTTAAAAATATTTAAAGTTATTTCCCTGTCCCCATTTCTTTGTAGGTCACTTGTCCCACCCTTACCCACATTTCCTTCCTTTTGCAGACCTCTAGGACCTTCCAGGACTATTTTACAACACTTTTTGTACCTAAAAGTCCGGGTCTCCATTGATTTCAATGGGGTTCGGGGTCCGGGACAAAGTTCGGGTTCTGTCCGGACCCGAACCCGGACTTTGTCCCGAAGTTCGGCCGAACCAGCAGAACCCGGACTTCTAGAAGTTCGCTCAACTCTAATTACGAGTAAAAAAAACCCATCAAAAAAATAAAAATGCCATAAATGAATTCTCATCGTTTGTAAGCGCTATAGCTTTCATGCAAACCAATTAATATACGCTTATTGCGATTTTTTTTTTTTTTTTTACCAAGAATATGAGGAAGAATATATATCACCCTAAACTGATGAATACGTTTATTTTTTATATATTTTTTGGATATGCATTTTAGCAAAAAGTAAGAAATGTTTTTTTTTTCAAAATTGTCGCTCTTTGTTTATAGCGCAAAAAATAAACACCACAGGGGTGATCAAATATCACCAAAAGACAGCTCTATTTTTGGGGAAAAAAAACTTTCCAATTTTGTTTGGGTACAAAGTCGCACGACTGCGCAATTGTCAGTTAAAGCGACGCAGCGCCGAATCACAAAAATTGCTCTGATCAGGAAGGGAGTAAATCGTTCTGGGGCTGAAGTGGTTAAATTAAACAGCATGAAAACATTGACAGTTGACGGATCTCACTCTTTACCTTAATGATCTTCTCTTAAAAAATTTTGTTGCTTAAAAAAAAAATCTTGTTTTCTAATCTGTTCGTTTTCAGAGTCTTTCTAGTTAAAATCTGTTTTTTTTTTTTGTTTTTTGTTTTTTTTGAAGAGCTTGTTATATTTCTATCATTAAATTTTCGTTTTGCCTCCTGTTAGTTTACAGTCCTGTAAATGAAAGTGTTTTATAGCAGTGCTGTGCAGTCTCAGTCCTTCTGGTTAGCCAGACTGCTTAGCAACAGGGCATATGCCAGCGGAGTTCAGCTAGATAACATGTATGGAAATGTAGTCATTTCCAGGGCAGATGATTTACTATCAATTTTGGTAGCAATATACCCACCACATGTATTTGCCGCAAGCTAATATTATGTATTTTCTTATATTTTTGGATACAGCTTGGGTCTCCAGCCAATATTTACAGTTCTGTTCTACCAGAAGGTCAGGGCTTTGAAATGTTGTGCTCCATTATTATATTTTATCTGTAGATGAAATCAGATACAAGCTGCTTTTTTTTTTCTTTTTTTTTTAAATCCAATTTTTTTTATAAGGCAAAAACATTAGCATTTTCACAATACTGACAAGCCTGAACGAAAGGGCATAAAACAAAACCAGAAAACAGTAACACCAACATAATATTACACAGGGGTTGATTTACTAAAACTGGAGAGTGCAAAATCTGGTGCAGCTGTGCATGGTAGCCAATCAGCTTCCAACTTCAGCTTGTTCAATTAAGCTTTGACAAAAACATCCAGAAACTCATTGTTTTCTATGCCGAGCTGCACCAGATTTTTACTCTCCGGTTTTAGTAAATCAAATACATAGGGGTTGATTTACTAAAGCAGGAGAGTGCAAAATCTGGTGCAGCTGTGCATGGTATCCAATCAGCATCTCACTTCATTTTGTTCAATTAAGCTGAAACCTGGAAGCTGATTGGTTTCTGTGTAGAACTGCGCCAGATTTTCACTCTCCAATTTTAGTAAATCAACCCATAGTCTACATGAGGATAAGAATATCCAGGGCTTTTTTTTCTCATAGAATAGGTGCAGGAACTCCCCCTTTCTGAGTCACTGCCCCCCTACCCACCTCTGAGCAACATCCCTTGGTTCCACCCCCTAACCACCTCCCAGTACCGCCCATTTTAGAGACTACAGAACCAAGTATCATTTTGTGGTTATAAGTAATTTATATGGAATTTGTTAATAACAAGAAAAGCAGTACAGTAGATCCACAGCAGCAATAGACCCTTCCCAGCAACATTAAACTCCCCCAGCAACAATAGACCCCAGTAGCAACAGCAGATTGCTCATCCCAGCATCAATACACTCTCCAGTAGCCAGCAACAATAGACCACTCCTTCGACAGTAGATCCCTTCCAGCAACAATTGACCCTCCAGCAACATAAGTCCAACCAACAACAATAGTTCCCCCACCAGCAACTATAGACCTCCCCTGCAACAATACACTGCCACATAAAAATAGATGCCCTCCAGTAACAATAAATCCCCCAATAGCCAGCAACAGTAGACCCCTCCCTCAACAATAAATCCCTTTCAGCAACAGCTGACCCCACCAGCAACATAAGCCCCTACCTCCCAGCAACAATAATAGACCTCTGCTATGCAAAAATAGATTCCCGCCAGGAACAATAGATCCTCCAGCAGCCAGCATCAATAAACTCTCCGGCACACCCCAGCACCCCCTGCCATTACATACATTCAGTGTTGGAGGTGCCGGAACTGTGTTCTCCCACGTTCCTGCTGAAAAATTGCCCTGAGAATATCTATCCCATACACTGTGAAATCATTATGGAAATTCGCATTGCAGACATCGGTGATGCATAGGCATAGGATATACATTGTTTAGACTAAGAAATGGGTAAGACAATGGCCTCACAACTTCAAGAAGCCCTAACCACATTCTAGAGCTGCACGATTAAATGTTAAAAGATCACGATCTCGATTCAGCCCCCCTCACAATCTCAGCCTGACATTTCCTCGGTTCTAAGTAAACAGTGCAGAACGGTTCAGAGCTGTCAAAAAAAAAAAAAAGCCGGAGAATGTTTATCAACATTCATATCATTTCCTTCTTTTAGAATAGATCGAGCAGAACTTCTGTCTATAGATGAGGTCACTTTAACCACTTAAAGACCAAGCCTTTTTCTGATACTTTTTTTCTTACAAGTTAAAATTATTATTTTCTGCTAGAAAATAATTAGAACCCCAAACATTGTATGAATATTTTTAGCAGAGACCCTAGAGAATAAAATGGCGGTTGTTGCAATATTTCATGTCACACCGTATTTGTGCAGCCGTCTATCGAATGCAATTTTTTTTGGAAAAAATACAATTCAATAAATTAAAAAACAAATACTAAACAGTAAAGTTAGCTCAATTTTTTGGTATAATGAGAAAGATGATGTTACGCCGCGAGAATTGTGAGAATCGTGATCTTTATACTAATCAAAAAAAATTGTGATTCTCATTTTAGCCAGAATCGTGCAGCGCTAACACCTTTCTTGCTTTGTCTTTATGGACCAAACCACATTCCATAGAAACCAAGAGTGTCCACTCCAAGGATGAGAATATGTATTCCATACAACATGCTACCTTGAAATAGCAATAAAGAGTCATAAATAAAAATCCTTTTAGTATGTTTATTCATCTATTACTTAAGGGAGAAGTAAGGTCAAAGCTATTTTGGCTCTACTTCTCTTATGGATGACAGGAGTGCAATTCATTCTGTCCATTTTCAGCTGAGAGCGGGCTAAAGTCTGCTGCTGGTTGACATCACTCAGCTGGTCCAGACCCTGGATGGATTCCAACTTTACATTCGGGATCCACCCAGATGCCTGAGCCAGCAGCTCCCGCCCTTTCCACAGCCCAGCACTCCAGTGAGAGCCGGAGTGGAGAGCAGAGAGCTGCTGACTGACAGTCACATAGGATAAGAGTATGTTGAAGCGCTTGTTGCACAGCTGGGAATGTCAGAATATGACAAGTTATGTAATAATGCACAAAGGACCTATATAGGCATAAAAGTTCCCAAAGTCCTTAAAATCAAAGAGACCATACGCTACTAGAGCCAGACCTATTATAAGGGTTCTGAATGGGTGTCATTGTTGGTGGCCAGCTGTCAGAGCAGAAGGACACTCTGTATGCATTAAGAGAGGGGAGCCGATCTGAGTGTAGCATAGGGTTTAAACAAGTTTAATGGGTAGTATTAAACTCACATATAGGCAGAAGTAAACAAGCATGTAGTACATGTATCCACGTTGGTCTCTTCATTCCATGCTGCAAGGCGGGGGTGATCGCCAGTCCCTGCCTCTCTGGTGGTGTCGGAGGCTGGGGAGGATTACCTGGGCAGGTGGTTAGCGCTTCATCCATGACTGACAGAAAGGGCGTAGCAGAGCTCGGAGCATGCATGCTCCTTCATCAGGCCTGACCCCAACCCTATAAGAAGCCTTTAGGATAAATTGGAGTGAAGACTGTGAGCGAGGCCTTCTCATCCAACATTAGTGCTTGACCTCACAAATGCACTTCTGGAAGAATGGTCAAACATTCCCATAGACACTCCTAAACCTTGTGGACAGCCTTCCCAGAAGAGTTCAAGCTGTTATAGCTGCAAAGGGTAGGCCAACTCAATATTGAACCCTGCGAACTAAGACTGGGAATGCAATTAAAGTTCATGTGCATGTAAAAGCAGGTGTCCCAATATTTTTGGTAATATAGTGTATTTGTGATAGCTTGGTATAAAATAGCAAAGCATTCTATTGTTTACTCCAGTAAAGAAGGGATTGGCTTGGTACTTTTCTGCTTTACTTGTAATAACCCTCTTTCACAAGCTGCCAGTAATATCCTTGTTACAGTGATGACATGCATACTGCATATAATGACCTCTACTGGTCACCACCACTGCTGATGTAGATGCTAGGGGATGGGTGACTTCTGCTGCTTCCATCCTGCTACCAAACAGGCAGTTTCTCATCTAGTTTGCTCTCACTGTCGGTGGATGGAGCCATTTCTGCCTGTGTAGTATTTGATTGGCTTGATAGCATTTGTACAGCAGAGCAGAGATCAGGAGACGGCATAGTGCCGGGTGGAAGGCGGTAGCAGGAGCGCTGCTGGAGTTAACATTTCATAACAAGCTGGTGATTGATTGCTAAGACTGCCAGTACCTAGTAACCGGTCACTGCGTTATCTTCTGCCCCGGCCCTCCTTCCAGCTCTATGCCCACGTTCACATCCGGCCATTTTGACAAATCGCATGTCAAATCACCGGCTATTGCCACCAACGGCACCGCCTGAATCAGTGTGACGCCGACTTTGTGTCGCTGTACTGATTCCCAAAAGTAGTTCCTGTACTACTTTTGGCGACTTCGGGGCAATTTGAATAGACATCTGTGCATGAACCCGCACAGATGTCTGTCAAATCGCACCCCCAAAGTCGGACTGCAGCTAAATTTCAAACCTTCCCTCAATGTCAACCTGGGCTATACTGCCTCCCGCTCTCCGCTCTGCAGTGAATGAAGGCAGCAGAGGCTGGGGGGGGGGGGGGGGGGGAGAGGCATAGCCATGGTCGCAATCCAACCGTCAGCTCCCCGCGGTCGACGCGATTTGACTGCTTGACGACCTCCGATGTAGGGTAAACGATTAATAATCTTTTCCAATTTTGCATTCTTTATGTAAAAGAAAAGATTTTTGTTCAACTGAAGCTTGATTTTTGTTTTTCTATGGAGAATCTGTTGGCGGACACAGATATGCTGTACGGGTTTGCTCTTTTGGAGTTGTCTTAGGCCTACAACCTTAATCCTGGATAAAATGCTGAGCTCCGCTAGATGTAGATGCCTCCACTGAGGTCCTGTGAAAACCCTAGGAAGGAATTGGCTCGGCCTTATTCCACCCAAAGTAAAGAAAAAATAAATAAATTTAGTTTTTGTTTCTCCTATAAAGCAGCTCCTTGGCCAAAATTCAGCCTGGCTCTCATTAGAATTCAATTAGCTTAGTATAAAAATAGTTGGAGCAGTGATAAATGTGCTTGTTTACGTGATAAGCAGGAATCCAGCCTCCTCCTGGTGGCCAGTCATTTGATTAGTACGGGGACGTGGTCTTCCCTAAAGGGTTCAGGCTGAGAGGCTAAGGCAGGCCATAGATGATGTGATTTTCTTTCCTGCAGCCAAGGGTTGCAGGAAAGAAAATTGCATGAATTCCCCCATCACCACAGTCAGTGTTGATGGGGGAATCCCTCCCGTGTTCTCAGGGGGCCGTCCCTGCCGGGAGCACACAGTGATAGTTGCTAGTGCCTATAGTTGCTGGCAGTAATCGCATATGAAAATCTGGACGATGGATCGACTTGGGTACTGCCCATAGATGGTTGGAATCTTGGCCAGTCCCTGCAGAACCGGCCAAGATTCCAACCTCTATGGCCAGCTTAAACGATCTGCCTTCCTGGATATCCTTTTGGCCAGCCCTTTCATAGGAGACAAATGACTGTCTTAGTCTTTTTTGTGATCAGCTATCAAATGGAGCCTGGATTATCACAGAAATAGGCTCATTTTTAACAAATTCATAAACATCTTCAAATGTCCAACTTGCTGAATTTTAAAATAAAGCTTAACTGAATTGATTGCATGTGTCCACTTGGATCCTGCAGTTTAGTACCTATTGATGTTCTACTTGCCAGGTATTCAGCAGAGTCTGGTGGCTGGCTTCACCCTCCGACATGTAAAATATGGACAGGCTTAGCCTGGCACTTTCTCAGGATATCCTCCATGTCTACAACATTTCCAGTCAGTGCCTGCCAAAAGTTTTGCTAATCTGCTCTTACAGATGGCTTATGTATCAAAGCCATCCATCTAACATCTTGTATGTGTTTGTGTTCTATGTGTACAGTGATCTCTGGAGCGTTCTGCTATGACGTGGTGTTGGACCCAAAGCTAGACGATTGGAAGCCGACAAAGGTGAGTGAGATGCACTGTCAGCTCCAGGACTTGGTCTTCACAGATGGAGGGAACAAGTCTGTGATCACAGCCACAATAGAGGATCTGTGTTGGTGCCTAAAATGACTTAATCTGGACTATTATTCTATATTCCTCTGACTGTACTCCAAGACAGCACTTCACAGGACAGTTTACAGCTTAAAGCAGTAGTAAACCCCGCTTGGTCATTTTTACCTACAGGTAAGCCTATAATAAGGCTTATCTGTAGGTAAAATTAATATTTCATAAACATGCACCATGTAGGAGATATTCACCCTGGAAGCAGCCACTTACCTCACTGATGCATGCACTCTTGCTGGCATATCTTGCCGGACCTTCAGAGCTTTGTGCTGTAACTGAGGGCATGTGCGGGAGTGACGTCATCGCTGGAGCGCGTGAACCCGGAAAGAAGACTGGGGGAAGATGTCAGCCCCCTCAGCGGTGACAGTACAGCACTGGAACAATTTGTTCCAAGGTATGTATTTCATAAATACTAGCATATTATGCAATTGCCTTGCAGGTTTTTTTTTTTTTTTTTACAGCAGCCATGGTTTACAACCGCTTTAAAGCTGCTTTCCATGTGCAGGCTCCGCTTTTCTCAGCAGGGACTGATCTGTTGATCCTTGCTGAGCCGACGGGTGACAGATCCCTCTCCTCTCACTATGCAGAGATGGATCTGTCAGAGCCCCGCTCTCCTCTATGGGAATTCAGATGAAAACGGACCGTCTGTCTGTATCCATCCGATCCCCAGACGGATGGCAAAATAGGGTTTCCATCCGTCTGACTTTACGGGACAGGAACGGATCGGAGAGCGGCAGACATGTCACTACTGACATCCGTCTCTCCATAGAGGTGCATGGAGCATCCCTTCAGGTCCGCCAGAACGGACAGGCAGACCTGAATGGAACGGCCGTGTGAAAGCCTTTCATTTTAAACTGTGTTAATAAGCCCACAACAATAAAATCAGTCTGTATATGCTGTAAAGCATGCTTGTGATAATACTGTGGAACCTAAGGGGTTAATCCTGCACATTGTGTAAAAAGGCTGTGTTTGATCCTGTCTTCTCTGATAAAACAGAGCTTTTGGAGTCACTCTGCACATGCTTAGTTTGGTGTGTATTGCTTGAGCGTTTTACTTTCTCTTACGTTCATTGACAGACGCATCCTCTATTCATGACACATGGGTTTTATGCACATCCTACTAGGAGTAGACTAGGCAAAAAGAAAAAAAGCAAGCTGGCCCCTTTCAGGGGGCGGTCCTCACTCAGCATATAACTCCCCAGCTCTGCATAGCATATCAGTTTTTTTATGCCTAGTGCAAGGAGTTAGACCTGGTTCCCTGCTGGGATCTGCGGTTCCCCATTTTTCTTCCTTTTGCTTTTTTCAAGCTATCTGATTAAGGCTGCTATCAAGTTGCCGGCTGGGGCATAGAGGATACCTCGAATCCTGAAATTTCCCCAGCACGGCCGACCGATGCAAGCTACCCTTAGCTTTAGCGGGGTCTGCCGCATCGTACCCGTTCTGTGTGGGGGGCTAGTGGTTGAACCCCACTTCCGAGTGACCGGGCTGCGCTCGTGTCCAGGGGCGTTCTGGCCGGCAGCATCCCTCCCCACCTGGGGGGAGGAAGGTCTTCTACCGGGTGGCTACCCGCTGCGCCCGTCGGGAATGGTGAGTGACACCCCCCATGGGGTGCGGAGGGGGGCGACTAGCGGTACCGTAAGTCCGGTGGAGGGTCATGGGGTCAAGGCTCCTGTACTATTTCCCCCCGCTCCCGCGCCACACCCCCCGCGCTACTATACCGCCTTGCAGCGTTTTTTTGCCGCCATTTTCCCTTGGTCGCATTCGGCAGCCATTTTAATGGTTGTTTTGGCCTCTAGTGACCGTGCGGTAGCCATTTTGCCGTAGTCGCGGGCATTTTAGCATGTGCTTTTGGCCTCTTGTGACCGGTCGGCGGCCATCTTTGGTGTGCCTTGCTATTAGAAAATGTGCGTGTCAGCGCAGTTTTTTCTTCCTGAATCAGCGGTGCACACACAGCGGCAGTGGCAGCAAAAAGTGGCAGTGGCGGACAGCACACCTACGGTGTCTAAGAGGGGCATACAGATCAGCAGGTATGGCTGACTTTTCCCTGCGGTGTTGGTGACGGCGGTGCAGAATCCTCCTGGGCATACCCTGGTCGCTCTGCGGGGCAGTTTGGTGGGGGAGCATTGTGGGGTGTCATGGCCCATAGGCCCTAAAAGAGTTCCGGTGGTACAATGGCGGCCTAACCTGCGGGTTCTGCTCCGGAGGGGTCCGTAGAAGCACAAGCTGCGCTGGGACCTCAGGTTCCCCTGGACCAGTTAACTTCCATTTTTTGGAGATTTTTTCGCCCGGGGGGTACCGAGCCGTGCCAAGGGGGTGACTAAAAAGTGTCCACCCCCTCCGTGGAGGAATCTGAACCGGAAGGGGGCTCTGTGGTCACAAGGATCACTGTGGAGCTCTCAGATGGTGAACGAGCCCTCGGACGGTGAGGAAGACCAGGGGGCCTCGGTGGCGCGTGAAAGGGCGTAGGTGGCCTCCCTGATCACCGATCTCTGTGAGTCATTGCGGCTGGACCAAGCCGGGAGTCGCAGGAGACTGCCTGTGTTTGTGGGTCCTTCAAGCCGTCACGGACCCCTAAGGCATATCCTTATGTCCAATTTTTTGACCAGTTTGTGTATAAGGAATGGCAGCGTCCGCAGAATTCCTTTTTCACTGCCCAAACATTTTTCTGTGTGCTATCCCTTTGAGGACAGTCTTTTGCAGAAGTGGGCATCCCCCGCAGTGGACCCTCCGGTGGCTCGCCTGACTAGGGCGAAGACCATTCCCTGGGAAGGGTCTCCAGCCCTTTCGGGATCCGGCCGATAGGCGGACGGAGGCGGTATTTAAGGCATTGTGCTTGGTGGCGGGGGCGGCCATGAGGCCAGCTCTGGCGTCGGCCGTGGTGGTACAGTCACTTACGGCATGTGCGACAGTATTGCACAATGATTTGGGCTGCAGGTGCTCACCCAGGGCTTTGCAGTGGGCTGACCACCTGATACAGGGTCTCCGGCACCTGTGTGACGCAGCCTTGGTCCTGCTCCCTATGCTGTCGAATATGTCTGTTTTTGCAGTCATTGTCTGACGGTTGCGGTGTTGGACGGGTTACCACACGTCCAAAAAGGGCCTCACGGACCTCCCTTTTCAGGGTGGTCGGCTTTTCGGGGCGCAATTGGATGAAATCATTAAGGATTTAACCGGGGGGAAGAGTACCCTTCTCCCAGAACCCAAGCGGCGGGAATACCGCCGTAAGCAGGGTCCCTCATCATCGGGCCAGAAGCGTTTTTTTTCGGGCGTCCGTTTCAGCGGGCAAGGGCTCAAGGCCCGGCAAGTCTGCCTTGGGGTCCGGTAAGCGGCCCTGGCAGCGCAAGCCCGAAAGGAAGGAAGAAAAGTCCTCCTCCGCTTGAGGGGTTGGGGGCCGACTTCTGGGGTTCGCAGACAGGTGGCCTGCCCGCATTTCCGACCAGTGGGTACGGGAAGGGTGTCCTCCGGGTACAGGATTCAGTTTAGCACTCTAACCCAGACAGGTTCTTCCCTCGAACTTGAGGCTTCCGCTGGGGCATCGGGAAGCCCTCTTAGGGGCTGTTCAGATGCTGTCCGAACAAGGGGTGATTGTGCCGGTACCTTTGCTAGAAAGGTTCCACGGCTTCTTCTATTCAAACCTCTTTGTGGTGCCCAAAAAGGTGGGGTCAGGCCAGTTCTGGAATGCCTGGGTCTAATATTGGACACGGAGCAGGCGAAGGTGTTCCTACTTCTGGCCAAGTTGTTGACGCTACAAGCAGCGGTGCGCTCCCTGCCGTTACGTCAGTGGTCCTCCTTACGGACTCATGGTCTCGGCTTTCGAGGTGATACCGTATGCCAGAGCCACACTCGGCTCCTGCAACGAGCGATCCTGTTACGGTGGGACAAGTCTCCGTTATCCCTGGACCAGCTGATCAGTTTGGATCATCAAACCAGGGGGTCATTGCCATCGGGGCTCCGGACCCCGGCATTGACTTGGAACAGTCGTGCCTTCCCCTGAATTGGTCGATAGTCACGACAGACGCCAGCCTATCGGGCTGAAGAGGGGTCCTGGGGCGGTTGTTTGCTCTGGGCCTTTGGTCGACACAGGAATCGCGCCTTCCAATAAGTGTGCGGGAGCTGAGGGCAATCAGGCTCTGTCTCTCCCACAGGTCGGCAAGGCTGCGCGGCCTCCTGGTTCGGGTTCAGTTGGACAACGCCACGGCGGTGGCATACGAGAACCATCAGGGCGGAACAAGGAGCTCGGCAGCAGCTGTGGAGATGGCCCACATTCTGAGGTGGGCAGAACGTCACGTGACAGCAATCTCCGTCATCTACATCCTGGACGTAGAAAACTGGCATGCAGACTTTCTCAGTCGCCAGACTCTGGATTGCGGGCAATGGTCTTTGCATCCAGAAGTGTTCCTCCAGATTTGCAAACGGTGGGGCACGCCAGACGTGGACTTAATGGCGTCCAGGGTCAATCACAAGGTCCAGGCCTTTGTGTGCAGGACAAGGGATCCGTTGGCGGCCGCCACGGATGCACTAGTCACACCTTGGTCCCGGTACAGGCTTCTGTATGCCTTTCCTCCTCTCAAGCTTCTACCGGGGCTCCTGCGCAGGATAGAAGTGGAGGGAATCCCTACAATCCCGGTGGTCCCGGATTGGCCTCGGCGCCCTTGGTATGCCGATGTGGTGCAGATGGTAACAGATGTTCACGGGCGGCTCCCACTTCGCGAGGATCAGCTGTCACAGGGACCCATCCTGTACCCTGCCTACCCTCGCTCGTTTTGACGGCTTGGCTATTGAGTCCCAGGTGCTGAGGGATAGGGGCGTTTTCTGACTGCGTGTTCCCTACCATGCTTAAGGCGCATAAGTGTACATCGCGCAAGATATATCATCGCACCAGGAAGGCTTATATTGCCTGGTGTGAGGCGGGGGGTTGGAACCCCCACTCTTTCTCTATATCCCGGGTGCTGGCCTTCTTGCAGCAAGACCTGGATAACAATTTGGGGTTGAGTGCACTCAAGGGTCAGTTTTCGGCTCTGGCAATTCTTTTTCAACGTCCGTTAGCTACGCTTTCTTTGATCGTACATTGTACAGGGTGTATGTCCTGTAGCTCCTCAGGTACGGTCGCCGTTGGCACCGTGGTTTTTAAATTTAGTACTTCTGTACTGCAGAAACTGCCATATGAGAAAATCAGGGATATTCCCTTACAATTGCTGTCACAAAAGGTGGCTTTTTTGCTGGCCACTACATCCGCGAGGCGGGTGTCTGAGTTGGCGGCTTGTCATGTAGGTTTCCCTACTTGGTCCTTCATATGGTTAAGGCGGGGTGGTTTTCTCTTTTCACATTAATGAGGACATTGTTCTCCTTTCATTGTGTCCACACCCGTCTCATCCCAAGGGGATTGCTTTGCACTCTTTGGATGTAGTAAGGGCTCTGCGGGTGTATTTGTCGGCTACAGCTTCTTTCGGAAGTCTGATGCTTTGTTTGTACTGACGGAAGGACCGTGCAAAGGTTTGGCAGCCTCTTCAGCTACTATGTCCCGTTGGATCGGACAGACGGTGACCTATGCGTATACTGTTGGGGGCAAGGACCCCCTTTTTTCCGGTCACGGCTCATTACACCAGGGAGATTGGCACTTCCTGGGTTTTCAGACACCAAGCCTCGGTGTCTCAAGTGTGCAGGACGGCTACATGGGCCTTGGTGCACACTCTTGTTAAATTTTACAAAGTTGATGTGTCCGCATCCGCGGATGCTGCTTTTGGCTGCAAAGTTTTGCAGGCAGCGGTATAGGCGCGGCTGGCGCCTCCTGAGAGGATTCTGTTGGGTACAGTTGTTATTGCTGGCCCACCCCTCTTGTTTGACACTGCTTTGGGACGTCCCCATGTGTCATGAATAGAGGCTGCGTCTGTCAATGAACGTAAGAGAAAATAGGATTTTATTAAGAACTTACCGTAAAATTTTTTTCTCTGAGTTCATTGACAGACGCAGCACCCACCCCTCTGTGTTGCATTTGTACGGCTTGTTACAAACTGATATGCTATGCAGAGCTGGGGGGTTATATGCTGAGTGAGGACGGTCCCCTGGGAGGGGCCAGCTTGCTTTTTTTCTTTTTGCCTAGTCTACTCCTAGTAGGATGTGCATAAACCCCATGTGTCATGAATAGAGGCTGCATCTGTCAATGAACTCAGAGAAAATGATTTTACGGTAAGTTCTTAATAAAATCCTATTTTTTTTTCTTGGGAGAGTGCATGTGATCAGCACAGGGCCAATCAGCACTGTCCAGACAGAGGGTCAGGGATCCTGCAGCCTCATAGGACAGTCAGAGGAGAATGAAAACTCCTCCTACAAGCTTTAACCAGACACTGATAGAAGTCACAAGACTGCTTTATACTGCTGATGAGAAAGGGTATTTAGCAGTTTATATTTACTAAAACTATTGCTTTTCCATGTTCTGTGTACGGTGGGAGACCAGATATAGTGAATGCAGGCTCCTGGGTTTAGTAACACTCTAAATATGTATGAAAGCAAAAGGTATCCAAAGTCTTCAGAACGAGCATGCATGGGTGGCGGGTGCCCTCTTAGCAAGCGACTTGCTACGGGGTCAGTCAGCAGCAGGTAGGAGCCCAGAGTGCTGGTCAGGGGACCCTGAGAAAAGAAGGATAGAACTGCTCTGTGCAAAACCATTACACAGAGCAGGTACGTTTTTCTTTGTTATCTAAATACTCTAACAAATTGATGCCAAACTCCAGCTCACACTGCAGCTACAGCAACAGTTGTTTTATTCTTCTGGGTGAAAGGTTTTACATGAATAAATAAAAATTCATTGTAAGCACCCCTTGTCAGTAGAAAATGGTTTGGCTGTCACTCAGCAGCTCGCTTCTCTGCTCCTTCACGCTCACTGGAGTCCTGAGCTGTGGATGGGCGGGGATCGGCCGTCTCGGGCTCTCAGTGGCTTGCTGAGTGGCTGAGATGGCTGTCGGTCCAGGCACCTGGTGGATCCCGACTAATGGAGTTGTGATAACGCGGTGCCTGCCCCGACTCCTGTGATGTCAGCAGAGAGCGGGTCACAGGAGTGCAAAACGAATTGCACACCTGTGATCCATAGGAGAAGTATGGCCAAACGAGCCCAGGCCATACTTCTCCTTTAAATGATACATTTGCAGGATAGCTTGTTCTGTTGAGAAACAACAGACGTACTGGCCAGATCACCAGATGAAAATAAAGGAAGGAATGCCTAAAAAAGAAAACCAATATAAACCTGGTGCTGCGCTATACATTTAAAGTATAAATAGTGTCAGTTACACCCAAAAGTGAAACTTCCACTTTAAGGGAAGGTGACCCCCTGACATGCCACAATTGTCATGTCATTTTTTGGGGGGGGGGGGGGGACCCTGTTTTCACAGGGTCCCAGGTCCACTTTCTCTCCTGGCACCGCAGAGCTGAAAGGAAGTTCACCTCTACCCCCTCCAACCCTGCGATCTTCTGGGACATGTCACAGGTCCCAGAAAATGTGCCGGCCAATCGCAGCGCGATTCGCGCATGAGCAGTGTGTGCCTGGCTTTGAAGTCAAAGCCGGGGGCCCAGACTTGTGATGTCAGCGCCGTGCAGAGGAGGGGGAGAAGAGCGACACTGTGGGCGGCTGCATCGCTTGAGCCATGGACAGGTGAGTGTCTGATTATTAAAAGTCAGCAGGTACACTTTTTATAGCTGCTGACTTTTAATAGGGTGGAACTTGGGTTTAACCTTAATTTCAAGTGCAAAACATAAATTAATATTTATATGTATAAACAGCTGTGAATAAATAGAAAAATGAGTAAATTGATTTCTCTATAAATAAAATAAATAAATAAAACACTCAAAATCTAGGAGTGATGCACATCCATTAAGCAATGACTATTATCATGTGCAGTGTTTAGATGATGGATCAAATATTCCACTACTATTAACAATGCCACTTTTCAAATTGCCTTATTCCAGTTCATTATGATGTTCACAGTTTAAAAGTGCATTCACAGCTCATCACAGTGCTCACACATAAAGTAAAGGGCATCCAGTGAATATAATGTGCTTGCTGCGCTGTTAATCTCTCTTTTTCAAACGCACTACAGCCTGTGATCACCTTTCCACCATTTGTGTGAACTGCCACCATAAATCGAAAGGGCTCACAATAATATATTACAGTTTAAAACTTTTATTTCCAACCAGTAGGAATAAAAACGCCAGTCTATTTACATCATGGGTGCTTAACCTGCTCCAGCTGTTGCAAAACTACAGTATCTCACATAAGTGAGTACACCCCTCACATTTTTGTAAATATTTTATTCTATCTTTTCATGTGACGACACTGAAGAAATGACACTTTGCTACAATGTAAAGTAGTGAGTGTACAGCTTGTATAACAGTGTAAATTTGCTGTCCCCTCAAAATAGCTCAGCACACAGCCATTAATGTCTAAACCACTGGCAACAAAAGTGAGTACACTCCTAAGTGAAAATGTCCAACTTGGGAACAAACTGTCAATATTTTGTGTGGCCACCATTATTTTCCAGCACTGCGTTAACCTTCTTGGGCATGGAGTTCACCAGAGCCTCACAAGTTGCCACTGGAGTCCTCCTCCACTCCTCCATGATGATCACGGAGCTGGTGGATGTTAGAGACTTTGCACTCCTCCACGTTACATTTGAGGATGCCCCACAGATTCTCAATAGGATTTAGGTCTGGATACATGCTTGGCCTGTCCATCACCTTTACCCTCGGCTTCTTTAGCAAGGCAGTGGTTATCTTGAAGGTGTGTTGGGGATCGTTATCACGTTGGAATATTGTCCTGCGGCCCAGTCTCTGCAGGGAGGGGATCATCCTTTAGTATGTCACAGTACATGTTGGCTTTCATGGTTCCCTTGATGAACTGTAGCTCCCCAGTGCCAGCAGCACTCATGCTGCCCCAGACCATAACATTCCCACAACCGTGCTTGACTGTAGTTAAGACACACTTGTCTTTGTACTCCTCACCTGGTTGCCGCCACACACGCTTGACATCATCTGAACCAAATAAGTTTATCTTGGTCTCATCAGACCACAGGACATGGTTCCAGTAATCCATGTCATTAGTCTGCTTGTCTTCTGCAAACTGTTTGTAGGCTTTCTTGTGCATCATCGTCCCCTTCTGGGACGACAGCCATGCATACCAATTTGATGCAGTGTGTGGCGTATGGTCTGAGAACTGACAGGCTGACCCCCCACTCCTTCAAATTCTGCAGCAATGCTGGCAGCACTCATACGTTTATTTCCCTAAGACAACCTTTGGATATGACGCTGAGCGCGTGCACTCAACTTCTTTGGTCGACCATGGCGAGGCCTGTTCTGAGTGGAGCCTGTCCTGTTAAACCACTGTATGGTCTTGGCCACCGTGCTGCAGCTCAGTTTCAGGGTCTTGCCAATCTTTTTATAGCCTAGGCCATCTTTATGTAGAGCAACAATTCTTTTTTTCAGATCCTCAGAGAGTTCTTTGCCATGAGGTGCCATGTTGAACTTCCAGTGACCAGTATGAGAGAGTGAGAGCGATAAGAGTGAGAGTTTTGCAACAGCTAGAGGGCCACAGCTTGAGTACCCATGGTTTCCATAGTTCCATAGTTCCACAGAAATCCAACCAACAAGATGGTCGCTCCTTTTGCAGCGACCGAAATTGCATCACCAGAAGCAACGCACCTGAAATTATGTAGTGAGCGAGGCTCCTTTCAACGTATTTCGTCAGTCATATCCACTGGGAATTAAGGTTAACGTGTAGCTGACACTCTTTATACTTACTATTTACACTTTTGTAAGTGTATAGCGCAGCACTAGGTTTATCTGTTGTATCCACTTGACCTCTGGAAGGTTTACCAGGCCATTTTTTGCGATATGACAGATTAGATTTGCGTGTTTTATGTTTTGGGCTATAAACAAAAAAAAAAACACTGACAATTTTGAAAAAAAAAACAATATTTCTCATTCGTTCATTGACGGACGCAGCCTCTTATTCTTGAAATGTGGGGTTTATGCACCTTTCACTAGGAGTGGACTAGGCAGAACGTAGTTCAGCTAAAAGCAGACACAGCCCCTCCCAGGGGGCAGTCCTTACTTGGCATAACCCCTCCTGCCCTGCTCAGCAACTCAGTTTTTTCTGCCTAGTGCAAGGAGTAGGACCTGGCTCCCTGCTGGGATCTGCGGTTCCCCATTTTTTTCTTTTTTTCCAAGACTTCTGATGAAGAATGCAATCAAGTAGCTGGCTGGGTGACAGGCTGGATATCCTAGATCCAGGGAGTCTCCCCATCGCGGTCGACGGACGCGAGCCGACCCTTAGCTGTACGCGGGGTCGGCCGCATCGAGCCTCGTTCCGTGCGAGGTGGCCGGCGGGTCTGCCTCAGGTGGCTACCCGTTGCGCCCGTCCAGAGTGGTGAATACTCCTCTCCCCCCACGGGGGGAGGGGGGGTGGCGGGTAGTGTGCCCCTTCTGTGTGTGCAGGTGGCTGATCCTTCCTACCCTATAGTATTACCCCCTGAGCTGTAGCATCCCCCTGCCTGCCTTCCCCTGGGTGGGCTGCCGGTGATCGGCATGTCAGTACGGGCCGCCATTTTCCTGTAGCCGGCCGAGTGTTGAGCACGGTCGCCATTTTCCTGTAGCCGGCCGCATATGTATCGTGACCACCATTTTTTGGTAGCTGGCTGCTGTGTTTGGCCTCTAGTGCATACGCCGACCATTTTTGCGTGGTCTGCCCTATCCTGGCCTCAGATTCGCTGGCTGGAGTGGGCGGTCCTGGTTCTCTAAGTGCCGGAAGAGCCTTCCTACACGTGGGGGACGCAGAGCAAGCAGCGGGAGTGGTGGTTAAGGGCAGCTACAGCAGCGCTAGCAGCAGCACCCGGGTCGGTGGGGTGAGTCCTCCTGGGAGCCTCTGGGGCCCTAGTGGGACAGCTTGAGAGGTGGTGTGGGACACACAGTCCGGTTTGGCTGGTGGGTGTCTTCCGGGGTAGGGTGCAATGGCGGCTGAAGCAGGTGCTTCTCAGCTAAGTGTCTTTGGTGGGGACCAGGGAGCGCTGGGACCTGTGGTTCCGCTGGACAGATTGACGCCCATCCTGGAAGGATTCTTCTCCCGTGGGGTGGCGAGAAAGCGGCCACCCCCTCCCCTGTCCTCTGGTGAGCCTAGGGGGGGGCTCCGTGTTGTCGGGGATCCCCCTGGAGCTGTCGGAAGGCGAGCTCGGGGACCCCTCTGATGAAGAGGATGAGCCCTCGGGGGCCACTGCGGCTCGTGAATGGTTCTGGTGGGCTCAACTTCGGCTGGGTGATCAATCTTCTGAAGTCGGTACTGACTCTGTCGCGCCGGTTGGAATATCTGGGCTTGGTCCTGGACACGGAGCGGGCGAAGGTGTTTCTCCCTGCTGCCAAGGTCTTGACGCTCCAAGTTGTGGTGCGGGCCCTGATGTCCCAACGGTGGTCCTCTCTCAGATTTTGCATGAGGGTGTTGGGGCTGATGGTCTCTACCTTCGAGGCGGTGCCCTATGCCCAGAGTCACACCCGGTCCCTGCAGCTAGCAATTCTGCTGTGGTGGGACAAGTCTCCGCTATCCCTGGATCGGGTGAACAGGTTGGATCACCGGACCCGGGTTTCCCTCGCCTGGTGGCTGCAGGCCCCGGCCTTGGGGCTGGGGAAGTTGCTTCTACCCATGGAATGGACGGTGGTCACAACGGATGCCAGCCTATACGGCTGGGGCAGGGTCCTGGGGCTTTTGTCGACCCAAGGTCGCTGGTCCCCGGAGGAGTCCCGTCTCCCGATCAATGTGCTGGAACTTCGAGCCATCAGGCTTTGCCTCTCCCGCTGGTCGGGGAGGTTGCGCGGTCATCCTGTTCGGGTCCAGTCAGACAACACCACGACAGTGGCTTATGTGAATCATCAGGGCAGAACGAGGAGCGTGGCAGCGGCGTCAGAAGTAGCCCACATTCTGCGGTGGGCAGAGCTTCACGTGCCGGCAATCTCCGCCGTTCACATCCCGGGCGTCGAAAATTGGCAGGCGGACTAACTCAATGGCCAGAGGCTGGATCAGGGAGAGTGGTCCCTGCACCCGGAGGTGTTCCGCCAGATTTTTCAAAAGTGGGGCACGCCAGACGTGGACCTCCTGGCGTCCCGCTCAACCGGAAGGTGCAGGCCTTCGTGAGCAGAACAAGGGATCTGCTGGCAGACGCCGCAGATGCCCTCGTGGCCCGTGGTCGCGCTACTGACTGCTCTATGCCTTCCCTCCACTTCCGCTACTCCCGCGCCTGCTGCGCATGATAGAGGTGGAAGGGATTCCAACCATTCAGATTGGCCTCGGCGTCCTTGGTACACCGACGTGGTGCGGATGGTGGTCGATGTTCCCTGGCGGCTCCCGCTTCGCAAGGACCTACTTTCACAAGGACCCATCTTACACCCTGCTTTAACCTTGCTGGCTTTAAGGGCCTGGCTATTGAGTCCCAGGTGTTAAGATAGGTGACTCTCTGAGACGGTAATTCCCACTATGCTCAAGGCGCGTAAGGCCACTTCACGTAAGATCCATCACCGCACCTGGAAGGCTTACATTGCCTGGTGCGAGGCGGGGGCATGGAACCCCCGTTCTTTCTCAGTAGCTCGGGTGCTGGCCTTCCTTCAGCAAGGCCTAGATCACAAGTTGGCATTGAGCACGCTTAAGGGGCATTTCTGCCCTGGCGATTCTTTTTCAGCATCCTTTGGCGACGCATTCCTTGATTCGTACCTTTGTCCAGGGGGGTCCGTCATGTCGCTCCCCAGGTACGGGTGCCTTTGGCGCCCTGGGACCTTAATCTGGTCCTTTCAGTGCTTCAGAAGCCGCCCTTCGAAAATATCAGGGAAATTTCCCTGCAGCTGCTTTCGCAGAAAGTGGCCTTCCTGGTGACTATTACATCCACTAGGCGGGTGTCTGAGCTGGCGGCTCTGTCCTGTAGGTCCCCGTACTTGGTCCTACATAGGGACAAGGCGGTTTTGCGCCCTTCTCCTTCCTTCTTACCGAAGGTGTGGTCTCTTCTTTTCACATCTTTTCACATCAATGAGGACATTGTCCTCCCTTCGCTGTGTCCGAGCCCGTCTCATCCTAAGGAGGTTGCTTTGCACTCCCTGGATGTGGTTAGGGCTCTGCTGCTGTATCTGGCGGCCACGGCCTCTTTTCGGAGGTCCGATGCGCCTTTTGTCGCGGTGGTCCACGCAAGGGGATGGCGCCCCCCTCGGCCACTATTTCCCGTTGCATATGACAGACGGTGACTCGTGCGTATGCTGTTCTGGGCCAGGAGCCCCCTTTCCAGTCACGGCTCACTCTACCAGGGCGATTAGTACTTCCTGGGCTTTCCGACACCAGGCGTCGGTCCCTCAGGCCACTTGGACCTCGGTGCACACTTTTTCCAGAGTTGATGTTGCAGCGTCTTCTGATGCTGCTTTTGGCCACAAAGTTTTGCAGGCCGTGGTGTGAGGTGCGTCTGGCACCTCCCGGAGAACTCTTTTGTTGGGTACTGTTGTTGTTGCTGCCCACCCCTCGTTGTGACACTGCTTTGGGACATCCCCACATGTCAAGAATAAGAGTCTGCGTCTGTCAATGAACGAATGAGAAAATAGGATTTTTTGACTTACCGTAAAATACTTTTCTCTGAGTTCATTGACGGACGCAGCACCCGCCCCTCTTTTGTTGAGTTTGTACTGCTTGTCAACTGAGTTGCTGAGCAGGGCAGGAGGGGTTATGCCAAGTGAGGACTGGGGCTGTGTCTGCTTTTAGCTGAACTACGTTCTGCCTAGTCCACTCCTAGTGAAAGGTGCATAAACTCCACATGTCAAGAATAAGAGGCTGTGTCCGTCAATGAACTCAGAGAAAAGGATTTTACGGTAAGTCAAAAAATCCTATTTTTTTACATTCTGCTATAAAACACATCCAATAAAAAAAAGTAAAAAATTGAATTTCTTCATCAATTTAGGCCAATATGTATTCTGCTACATATTTTTGGTGAAAAAAAAAATTCCCAATAAGCGTATATTGATTGGTTTGCTCAAAAGTTATATCATCTACAAACAATGGGATGTTTTTATTTATTTATTTTTACTAGTAATGGTAACAATCAGTAACTTATAGCGGAACTATCATATTGCGGTGAACAAATCGGACACGAACTGATACTTTTTGGGGACCAGTGACACTAAAACAGTAATCTGTGCTAAAAAAAAAAAAATGCACTGTGACTGTACTAATGACACTGACTGGAAAGGGGTTAACATCTGGGGCGATCAAAGGTTAACTATGTGCCCAGCCTGTGCTTTCTCACTGTGGGAAAGGTGCATTGACTAGGGGAAGGCATTGATCCATGTCCCTGGAACACAGGATAATTACCTTCCCTACTTACAGAACAGCTATCTACCTTATTTACATAGGCAGATTGCCGTTCTGGCTGTGTACTGTATAATCGGTTGGTGCCTGTTGACATCGAGTGCGTGATTCCTGCTGCTGAGCTCCCGCTGTGCATGATCACAGTGGGGGCAGGTCTCCGCCAGCATGTAAACCCCAGACCCGGGAAAATGTCAGATCATGTACTGGGTACGTGATCTGGCACAGAGCGGCACCCTGTTGCAGTATATGTACGGTGGGCGGGTCCCCAAGTGGCTAAACTACTGCCCAATTGGCAATAGGGGGTGCTCAGCAGCTGTACCATATAATAGAAAACCTCATCCATTAGTGCTGAGTTTTTTGATTATTAAAAAAGAAAACTACTGCAGCTATCACATCCTAAGCATTGGTAAGCTGCCATACAAATAGTTTGCTTTTGGGTTTATTACCAATCTTACGTCAGGCAAACATCTACAAATATAATTGAAATGGGAGCAGTTTTACCTGGCAGTGAATTTGCTTTTTAGCCCATTGGTCAGTGAAGAAACCGTATCAGACTAAGGAGGTCATCTCTCTGCTCTCTCCATCTG
Source organism: Glandirana rugosa (assembly GCA_018402905.1). NCBI lineage: Eukaryota > Metazoa > Chordata > Amphibia > Anura > Ranidae > Glandirana > Glandirana rugosa. Next base: position 926,028 of record BLSH010105798.1, on the reverse strand, counting down.
TCAGCACATAGTGTCAGCATATCTGGTTGGTGCTGTCCCTTCCCTCTCCCAGTCTGCTACAAAACTTAGTTACATTTAATGAAGTAATAATAGATCTTTAAAAGCATTTTTGTGTTTCTTGTATCTGCCTGGAGTTCAGCTAAAATAATAGAATCGAAAATGAAATGCACAGCAGAAAACATTGACACACAGACGGTCACTGGAATTTTTTTTTTTTTTTATCGTTTTGATTGGAGCCGCCACTTAATGTTGGATGAAAACATTTGAAAGGTTCTTAAAAGTGAAGTGTTTAGTGGTTTTGCCGCAGACCTAGAGATAGATGTTTTGTATTATCTGTGAAGGATTTCTTTCTGTTAATATTCTGTAGCCAGCGGGTGGCTGTATTGCTCTTCCATTTCAGATACCAGCAAAATATTCTCTGTAAATGGATATTTCACCAGGAAAACTGATGCATTTTTACAATATTTATCTTGAAAGAATAGATGATAGAAAATTTTTCTTAAATACATATTCGCTTTATTTTTATTTTTTTCTACGTTGAGTTTAGGCCATAGGTTAAAATACGTTTTTAAAAAATGCAAGAAATTATGCAGAAGTTGTGCATGATACATTTTATCAAATCAAACCTCCATCTGGTTCCTATGGCTCAATCTCTTCCAGTTGTTCGCATTACTGAAATGCATTAACCACTTCAGCCCCGGAAGGATTAATGACCAGGCCACTTTTTGCGATACGACACTGCATCGTTTTAACTGACATTTGTGCGGTCGTTCGACGCTGTACCCAAATAAAATGTATGTCCTTTTTTTTCAACAAATATAGCTTTCTTTTGGTGGTATTTGATCACCTCTGCGTTTTTTATTTTTAGTGCTATAAACAAAAAAATACTGACCATTTTGAAAAAAGAACAATATTTTTTACTTTTTACTATAATACAAAGCCAAAAAAAAATGTAAAAAACTGATCTCTTCATCAATTTAGGCCAATTTGTATGTTTGGTAAACAAAATCCCAATAAGCGTATATTGATTGGTTTGCGCAAAAGTTATAGCATCTACAAACTACGGGATAGATTTAGGGACTTTTAATTTTTTTTTTTTATTGTTTTTACTGGTAATGGCGAGGATCGGCGATTTTTAGTGGGACTGCGACATTGCGGCGGACAAATTTGACCCTAAGTGACACTTTTTGGAGACCAGTGACACCAATACAGTGATCACTGCTAAAAAATGCACTGATCACTGTATAAATGACACTGGCAGGGAAGGGGATAACATCAGGCAATCAAAGGGTTAACTGTGTGGGGGACGGACTGACAGGAAGTACACAGAGATCGCTGTTCCTGATTACTAGGAACAGACCATCTCTGTGTGCTTCCCTGTCAGAACAGGGATCTGTCTTGTTTGTACATAGGCAGATCCCCATTCTGCCTCTCTGTGGAGCAATTTTTTTTACCTTAATGCATTCTGTGCTTTACAAGAGAAGTATGGACTTTTTTTTTTTTGCGGATTCATACTTGCCTAAGTAGATGCAGCATCAGTCCGATGCTGTATCTGTCCCCCGCTGGCTCTTAACACTGAGAACCAAGCGATCAAACGCTGCCGATCCCTCAGTTCTCAGGGCTTCCTGAGCAGAGAGCCGCTCTCTGCTCTGCCCCCCTCCCCCTTCACTGGAGCGCTGGGCTGTGAAGGGGGCGGGAGTGGTCAGATCAGGCTCTCAGTGGCTCGCTGAGAGGCTGAGCCGGGTGCCAGTCCAGGCATGTGGGCGGATCCTGACTTCACTTGCTCTGTGATGTCAGCAGACAGCGGGCTTCAGCCCGCTGTCTGCTGAAAAAGGGTCACAGGAGTGCAGAACTAACTGCACTCCTGTGATCTACAGAAGTACAGCCAAACAAGCTCCTTTAAGGTAAAAGAAACCTTCTGTACTACAGGATCACCCCCTCACCCCCCTTATACTTGCCTGTGCCCAATTTTGATCCAGAGCTGTACCCGAGTAGTGGCTCTCTCTGCTCTCTCCCTCCTCACAGGACAGATTGACAGCAGCAGGAGCCAATGGCTCCCACTGCTCTCAATCAAATTCTGTGATGAGGAGGCGGGGCCAAGCCACACTGTCTGCTTCCACAGATGTAGACAGGGCGGCTCAGGATCAAGCCCGCATGAGTGCCCCCATAGGAATCAGCTTTCTATGGGGGCACTCACTGAAGAGGAGGAGCCAGGAGCACCGACGGGGGACTCCAGAAGTCGAGGATCGGGGCTGCTGTGTGCAAAACCATTGCATACAGCAGTTAAGTATGACATTTATTATTTTAATTAAAAAAAAAAAAGCTTTACTCTGCTACCTTGTTTTTTCTACACTAGCTTCACTCATCACTGAAATGCATAAAAATATTCATCTCCCTGGTGACTGCACTACTAACTTGCATTAAACTCTGCATGTCCTGGTTCCCCTGGTCCTGTCTCTCTCTCCTGTGTTTACCCTGCTGAAATGCAATATAAGACATTATGCATTATAATACAGCAGAGGAACTGTAAGGATGTTCTTAATTATGAGTAGAGCAGCAGAAATGTATTCTCTCAGGCACTATTAATTTTATAATGATGCCTATATATAGTACAGCACCCCGTAGTGGTGGTTCTGCTTTGTTATTCATGTGTTTTATTAAGAAAAATTACATTTTTAAAGCTTATTCCTATAATAGCCCAGCCTTAGCCCTTTTTTGCTAACCTTTCTGTGTTCCCCCAACAGAGTTGTTGCAAAGTACTTGATGCTGCCAGGTATGGGGGCGCATTTGATCTCCTTCCAGTATGCAATGCTTGGGCCTAAAGGACAACACTGCATGACATGAACAATAAACAGGGTTAAAGGGGTTGTAAAGGCAGAAGGTTTTTTTATCTTAATGCATTCTATGGATTAAGATAAAAAAAAACCTTCTGTGTGCAGCAGCCCTCCTTATACTTACCTGATCCAGCGATGTTGCAGGAGTGTCTCGGCTGCCCGGGACTCCCCTCTTCATTGGTTGAGACAGCAGCGTGGCGCCATTGGCTCCCACTGCTGTCAATCAAAGTCAGTCAGCCAATGAGGCGAAAAAGGGGGCGGGGCTGGGCTGGGGACTCTGTGCCTGAATGGACACAGGGAGCTGTGACTTGGCTCGGGTGCCTCCATAGCCAGCTGCTTGCTGTGAGGGCACACAACAGGAGGGAGGGGCCAGGAGAGCCTTGGAGGGACCCGAGAAGAGGAGGATCTGGGCTGCTCTGTGCAAAACCACTACACATGGCAGGTAAGTATAACATGTTTGTTATTTTTAACTAAAAAAAAAAAAATAGACTTTACAATCACTTTAAAGCGGAGCTCCAGTCTCCTATGTAAAAATGAACAAGTTAGCAGCTACAAAAACTGTAGCTGCTGACTTTTAATAAACAGCCACTCACCTGTCCCATGATCCAGCGCTGTGCTTGGCTCAGCCATTTTTACCTTGTGTCTTCTGTCCCCGGTGCCTTCATCTTAACTATGGGCACCTGGTTGTTTCCGCTCGCGGTGTCACAGCCTGGTGGCCACTGCGCTTGCGCAAGCAGCGCTGCCCATTGTGAATGGTCCCGCATTTTTCTGGGACCTCTGACATGTTCCAGAAGACTGCGGAAGGAGAACTTCCGCTTCCGATCGCCTAGGCGGTCACAGCGGAAGTGGGAGCAAGTACCTGTGAAAATCAGGTACTTCCCCCTCCCCAAAAGCTCAATTTCACAAATAGGAGCAGGGGAAGAGGCCTTAAAGCAGAATTTCCACTTTTGGGGGAGCTCTGCTATAAATAAGAACGGAGCAGCAAAGAAATATCTTTAAAGGGCAAAATGACAAGTTTTCTTGCTGCTCAGCAACTGCTGCCAAAGTGTTCCTCCATGAAGAGAGCTCAGTACTGGTTCCAATATATATCTGTGAAGTTACTGTTTCCTCCATCCAAGTCCTTCCAAGTTTTATCCTGTGTTGAGCCCTGATGAAGGGAGAGTGGTGTTGCCCCCCAAAATGCATTGGCTGTTTAACAGTATCTTGGACTCTTTCATCCAGTTTTAATCTGGCGCTCCTTTCTGTATTTCTCAATCTCTCTCTCTATATGTCTACTTTAAGCCATGATTTTTCAGAGACATGGTCTGCACCACTGGCCCTTCTCTATAAAAGGTGACCCTACTGGTCAATACTGAGGCTTTGGGCACAGCAAGTCCAAGGCAGGTCATAGATGGTGCAATTTTTCTTTCCTGCGGGTTGCAAGAAAGAAAATCATTTGACTCCCCCATCAACACAGTCAGGGTTGATGGAGGGAATCCCTCCTAGCCGGAGAACACCGTGATTATTGCTGGTGGCTTTAGCTGTTGGCAATATTTGCATGCCAAAAATATGACATGCTGGTTGTACCCAATGGATTAACTTGGGTATAATCAGCCTGCCCATAGATGGGTTGAATCTCTGCCAAATCGGCCAAGATTCGAACCAGCTATGGCTGGCTTAAAGGATAAGTTCACCTTTTGTACCATGTTACTTGTTACACCGATATTCAGGGTGTAACATGTTCCAAATGCACCGGAGCCCGCAAACCACCCCCATTTTGACAGCTAGCTGAAGATCTTCTCCCATCCTCTAGCTGTCATAAACTAAAAAAAAAAAAAAAAGGCAGGCATGCGGGGCTCTGCCCACTCAGCCATATCATTCATTCACATTATGTGAATGGGAAAACTACAAGTCCTGACAGACTTTTGCGGCTGTCAGCTTGTAGTTCTTAATGAACTACCAGGGCACTGTTGATTGCTCTTGGTAGTTCACTGAGCTTCCTGTCAGAGTGTACCTGCCTGCCTGCATTGGAGGTATACAGACAGTCTGCAGGACCATGGCATTACACCCATGATCTGCTGATTGTGGGTACAATGCTTTACAGGACCCTAACAAACAAAAAAAAAAATGCATATTTTTTTTACCTGCAAAAAAATGTGTATTTATTTATTTATTTTTGTAAAAGTGAACTTATCCTTCAAGTGCATGCCCCAGAACACTGGGTGGATACATACATACAACAGTGTCTGAGGATTTGGTGACCCCGAAACACTGAATCCGAAAAGATACCTGTTCTTACATCTGGGCATACTTGTTACCAGATTAGGACAATAATTTAGGGCAGGTGAACTCCACAGTCAGCCACAGCATGTGTTGACATGCACTGGCGATATACAATGCTGTTTTTTTTTTTTTTTTAAGACACTTTCTTATTATCTTTTTTTTTTTTTCTTTATTTTTTTCTTTATTTTTATCTTCATTTTTAAGACACATTACTTTGCTTTTTATTTTTGTTTCATAAGGTGCGCTGCAGTGCAGTAAAATGATGCCTGCCTTATTTTTTATTTTTACAGAACACAGAACTGTTAAAATACAGAACAAGACTTTTTGACTCATCCATGTGTTTGGACTGTGCTTACCAACATGGCCCAATGCGTATGATGGGAATGAGTCCTTCACCATAAGCTTGCTTTAAGGGAATACACCACACAGCAGAATACCAGAATGAGAATGCTCAGGTAGAACCTATAGGAGTTAGCCTTTTGGCTAAGATCAAGTGTAGTATTTGTTCTTATTAGTGTTCTGGGGGGGGGCGCTGTGTTATTCTGACCCATCCAGGTTGGGTTGGAGTGGTGATTATGCAATCCTGCTGGAGTGATGGGGGCCTGAAAGGTTAGTACTGACAGGTATTGAAACCGGAGCGCCCATGCTTAATTTGGGGCCGGGAGTAAATTCTCCCTGAGAAAGCTGGAGGGGTCCAATACCTCCTGGTTCCAGCAGCCTACCTTGTCTGGCCATGGGCTGGGAAGGCAGAGAGTCGCAGTGTCTGTGCCCTCTGTGAGTGATCGTCCCAGAGGTGCTCTTAGTAACACTATGGGTATGGGAACCCACTGTGTGAAAAGATCACATGGTCACAGTTTCAAACACTTTTTCTGCACTGCACCCTCAGGGCTGGGCCTTCTGGCTTAAGTCCGGGGCAATTTTTGCTTACTAGGCCTCAGGGCCGGCAGTGCTCTATTTGGCACAGCCACTTTATTATTTTTCTTTATTTTTCTCCCACGTTTGTCACCTTTTCACTTTTATGTGTGTTTTCTTCACTGGATGAATGGTGTGAGTCCTCAGTCTTACCCTGTCGTCTAGGGGGAGGTTGTGTGGCCCTCAGGCTCCTTCCTGCCCTGCCTCTGGGGGGGGGGTCTCCCTTCGGGAGAGCTCCCCTGACCTAGTATTTGAGGATAGGTTCGGCTCTCCAAGGAGTATGGGGTCAGCCAGGCCTTCTGGCTAGGCAGACCATGTAAACCTATGTCCCAGGCAGAAGTAGAAGTCCTACTCCTTTGGGGGGTGGACTAAAGCACACCCTTGAGTGTACTTTTTTGTGTGTGTGTTTCACATGCACATTTTTTGTTCATTTACAGGTTTTTCCGTTGTAGGTTTTTGCACCACCGTGGATAAAAAAAAAAGGAGTTGGCAGAAGGATGAACATGAGCATTTCATGTGTTGGGAGTGTTTGTTGTGACCTGCAGAGAGATTCTAACATGTTGGAAAATCTTTGTATGTAGGCTGGGCTGTTTTCAGTGTAGGAAAGTGAAAGAAATAGTTGCTGTGATTGTGCGTAATCTCTATGTCACTCAAGATGGATAGAACATTGTGGGACAGCCCCTTGTTCTTCTGATGAGATGAATGACGGGAAGAAACTTTCACTTTCAATAAGTATTTATTGAGCTTTTTCCAAACTACAAAGCATTAACCCATGCAAGTATATAAATACATCTGATGTATAAGAAAGATTCCATGATGATATCCAGCAAACGTCGAGGAAGGAGGCAATAACGGGAATTAAGAGTAATATGCTTTGTAATTTGCATACAAACATAACAGTAAAGATCATTGTTGCACCAATACGTTTTTAGGAGACCTCTGCCTCTCCATCTGTATCCTCTTGGTCTCCTTGTGACAACAGTGGGGTTAGGCACAGTATGCTGTGCACCCCCTCTTATAAAAGGCTGAGCACTGACCTTAAAATATTTCAGGTGTCTGATTTAGAACATCTGCCAGTTTGCATATTAGCAGCCTACCCAGTTAATCTTATTCCCCTAGACACTGGTCTGTTTCGATGCCTATTCAAACCAGAATAGGAACAAAAAATTTAGAGAGGCTTCTAGAAATCAAGGCTAAATTCCAGTAATTCAGCCACTTTGTAAAAACTGAAGGCACACTAGGACTTAAGTCCAAAGAGCTGCATGACCTCTCCTGGGCTTATCTCTATTATTTACATTTGGCAGGTTTATTACTCTTGTCAAGAGACACTCCAGGGATCTGAGAGGAGAGAAACACACAGAGCAACTATGCCTGCCCCTCCCTTCCCCTCTGCTGCCCATTCACAGAAGCCTTGGTATTTTGTGAATGTGTTCACAGAAAATGAAGCCTTCTGTGAATGGGCAGGAGAAGGGGCGACTCTCCTGTACAAGATGCACAGCTCAGAAGGATCAGCATCCTTCTCCTGGCACTACACTGATAGTACCAGGAGTACTAAAAAGCTCTCATATAAATTATAGAGTTAAGCCCAGGAAGGGTCATGCACCTTGCTGGAATTAGCTCAAAGTGTGCATTCATTTTTTTAACTCCTAGAATTCAGCTTTAATCGGTTTTATTTCTTTCACAGTAGTTTACCTTTTTCTGTGCTGTCCATCCCTTTTCTATTTTTAGTCTTTTTTTTTGAACTCTTATAATTAATAATGGATATCAAATGTGGCACAAGATTTTTTTAAGAGGGCTGTGGGATGCACAGATGTAGAAGTGTTGACTTGTATATGGACAACAATAGCATTAGGGCAGTCCCTTGTAATATGTCTCCAGGCAGTGACTGTCTCCTGAAGCATGTTCCTAATCTCCATCAACTCTTATAGCTTGCTCACAGTTTCTGACCATCACTTGTTGTGCGACTTGAGTCTTTTGACAGCTTACTGTGACAGTATAATTGGTGAATATTATGTGGGCACTTTGGTGGTGTCAGAGTTGCACTTGAGGCCCCAGTATCAAAAAGGTTGACTTCCACCATATGTAATTAGCAACTCCAGCTATTTTTCTTTTTCTTTCTGTGGGGATGTTAGAATTTTGGTCAGGTGAGATATGATGGGATTTAGAGTTTCCAGGGCAGGGCGATGGAGACAACAATGAAAATGTACAGGGAGGATCAAACCTTTCCCCACTTTATCAAAGAAAAAGGATTGGGCATCCTTAACATTCCGATCCTTTGTTAGACCCTAATCCTCTATATCTATAACCTGAAAAACGTTTGTCTGGAGTTGGACAAAAGTGTACGTGGTGCTCTCCCCCAAAACTTTAACTGTTGAGCAGAAAAGTTCTAAACTTTTGTTGTCTTTAATTAAAGTATTTTTGCTCTATAACATTTGTATAAGAACTGTTCTCTTCCTCCATCTTCACTGTGAATTGTAACAGTACGTTTCATAAGTGCAGGAATACTGTCTGTCATTGATCTGTTTTCCTCTGCAGGAGAATCTGCATTGTTTCACAAGGGACGCACTTAAACTGATCACCAAAGATCTGCCTTTCGAGTGTCTGGAAGTAGAAGAAAAAGTCGCCAGAGACATATTTCAGCACAATCCGTAAGTTCCTTCATCAGTTCATTACAACTATTGAAGCATAGAATCTGACGGTCCACTGAAGTGTAATGAACGTAATAACGTAAAAACACTTGTAAGAAGATATTCCTATATGGTGTGTTAAAGTGGTGATTATGTGTTTCTGCTAACGTCTCTGTGGATCAGTAAGTACAGTGCTCATCTACTATGCAGGCAAAGCCAGGTTCTGTAAAGCTGAGTGCAGTTCGTGAAAAGTCCTTCAGGTACAGCATTGTCTGCATGGCGATGGATACTAACCTGAAGATGCTGCAACAATCTCCATATTTTATACTTCTTGACATGTGGTAAACGTATGTTAAGGTGGAAGAGGGCAGCTTGGGATATTCTGGTGGTCATTATTGTTTGGACCTATTGGGTATTGTTTTCCACTCTGCCTAAACTCTTGAGTTAAATTTACCTTTTTTAAATAAATATCCAGGAAACTTGCATATTTTAGATTGTAAGTTAATGAGCAGGGCCCTCTGATTCCTCCTGTATTGAATTGTTTTTCAACTGTACTGTTTGCCCTAATGTTGTAAAGTGGTGCACAAACTGTTGGTGCTATATAAATCCTTTACAGGCGGTCCCCTGGTTACAAACGACTCCTACTTACAAACAGAACAGGAAGTGAGAGGAAATCTACCCCTAGGAAGGGAAATTCACTCCTGTAAGGGTTCTTACGGGAAAAAGGTGTCTCCACTGAAGCTTTATCACCAATCTTTGTTTCCACAACAACCCAACATTTTCAAAATCCAATTGTCATAGAGACAGAAAGTGGGGTGAAATCTTCTAAACCAAAGAACAGATAGCAAATCAAACATTACAGGGTTGTTGTGTTACCCCTTCCCTATGCTATCAAAAAAACGTAAAAATTATTTTTTTGACTGGAGTTACACTTAAAAAATGTACCTGTTCCGACTTGCATACAAATTCAACTTAAAGCGGAGTTCCACCCAGAATGTTTTATTTTTTTTTGGCATCCACTCTTTTAATACTAAATAGATGTAACCTTTTGTTTCCTTACTTTCAAACCGCCTAGTAATTACATGTATTTTTAACTCACAATTTCGTTTCCTTCACTGCTGGACTTTTCCATTTTAGGTGAGGGCATCTGAAGCCCATCCATAGTCTCTTGGCATCTCTTCCTGAAAGAAGTGCATGGTGGGTAACCATCATGCACTCCTCGATCTCGGTCCGCCTTAAATCGTGTCATTTCCTGTCTGGAAATAACATGATTTTACAGTACAGGGTAGCCCACTGACTTCTGGGAAATGATGAGTCACATCTCCCAGGAGGCCAGGGGAAGCAGGAAGTGAGGAGAAGAGCCTAGGACCTAATAGGGGCAGATTACAGAGACCACCTAGCAACAAGCGACTTGGGGTGAGTATAATTTTTTTTTTTTCCTTCAAAGGTAAGTCTATATAGGCAAAGGACTTGAATGATGTAAAAAAAAAAAAATTCTGGGTGGAACTCCTCTTTAATAACAAACCTTCAGACCCTATCTTGTTTGTAACCCGGGACCACCTGTATAATAATATTACACTAGGTTCTTTTTGTATTAATTCTTCTCAACTTTATCAAACTTATTAGCACCCCTTTTATAAATGGTGATATTTATCAAGTGGTTCCCAAAGTGGTTGAGCTCATCTCAAATGCTCATTTCATGGATGCATTCATTGCCTCTAGACTTTGAAAAATGTAACCATGGTCACAAAACAATTCTTCCTGGGTAAGACTTTATTGAGTATGTACTTTGGTTGGGCTGTGTTTTCCTGCATTTGAAACACATATAATGCAGGTCCACAGATTACTATTGACTTCAGTGGTATGGTGTAGATGTCTGCAGAGGCTGTGGTTGACCTGTTTTGTGTTGTGTTACTTCAAGATGCACAATGTTCTATACAAGTGCATTTGAAATGCAGACAAGGTAGGTAAAATGCTGCCTTTTCTTGCCAAATGCTACATTTTGCATTTAAGTGAATGCTTGTGAGCACAGCTGGGTTCGCATAGAAAAGGTTGCTTTTGACAAGTACACCTGTCTACATGAGTTATGATCTGCCAGGAATTTAAGTTGGTGAATGAATTTACCCATTCTTAGCCAGTCCAGGCTCTGGAGAGATCCCTACTTTAATGCTGGGATCCTCCCAGAAACATGGCCACCAGTTGGCTCAGCCTCTCAGTGTGCAGCTAAGAGCCTGAGAAACTGCTCCTGCCCCTGCACAGCACAGTGTTCCAGTGAGTGCTGGAGGGGCAGAGCTGAGAGCCAGTAACTGACAGTCACCGGCTCTTTGCTCACCGAAGACCGAGCATTTTTTATTGCTCTGTTATTGGTCTTAGAGGCAGCAGGGGACAGCTGCAGCATTGGATTGGTGCTACATCCACCTACAGTAGGGGAGTATGAATGTTTTTTGTTTTTTTCATATCCCATTTCATATCTAGTTGAACAAACAGAAGTACCTCTTTATTTCTCCATGAAGACAAACAAGTTGATCTATACTTTACCCTATACTTTTTTTGTTTTTTGTAAGTATGAGG
>BLSH010105798.1:881249-898915 GCA_018402905.1 Glandirana rugosa | reverse complement strand
GTTTTTATTAAAACTTTTTTTAAATTGAGTAATCAAGTTAACATATACATGCTTATATCAACTCAAAATATTTGCGCTAAAGCATCCAAAAACAAACAGAGCTGCAACTAACTATGTGATAATATGTCATGGGAAAAATTCTAAAACGTAAAGTAGTTGTGCTGAATTAATGAGTGAAAATATTCCCTCTTAAAAAACATAAAGATGAAAATGAATAAAATTATGATATAACACCTGTACCAGTGCCCTAATTTGTCCAGAAGCACATATACAAACAAAAATCACAATAACATCATATTCATGAAAAACGTGCATACATAAGTGAACATACACTAGAAATAAAATATTGATCATGGAAGTTAAACATTCCAAAGAAAAAAAGTGATCCAAAAAAAAAGATCCAGTGGTAAAGAAAAAATGATCCAAAAAGAGTCCAGTGATAAACTATAGTTTATAGTTTATCACTGGACTCTTTTTGGATCACTTTTTTTCTTTACCACTGGATCTTTTTTTTGGATCACTTTTTTTCTTTGGAATGTTTAACTTCCATGATCAATATTTTATTTGTAGTGTATGTTCACTTATGTATGCACGTTTTTCATGAATACGATATTGTGATTTTTGTTTGTATATGTGCTTCTGGTCAAATTAGGGCACTGGTACAGGTTTTATATCATAATTTTATTCATGTTCATCTTTATATTTTTTAAGATGGAATATTTTCACTCATTAATTCAGCGCAACTACTTTACTTTTTAACATATGCATGCTGTCATTGCTAAATTTGGCCTCATCATCTAGCCTTTAATAACCTCTGTTCCCCTAGACCAACATCCTCCTTTTCACAGCTAGCAGCTAACACTATGCATGACTGCTACCTGTCACTCTGGGCTGTCACTACTAACAACTAGCTATGCTATAGTTATAACATGCAGGCTGGAAGCTTTCTGTGCATAATAATCCTTCAGCCTGCAGATGGCAGTGTGTAGTCTATTTAGTACTCTAATTGTCAGATACAATTACAGTAATTTTGTTTTTAATCTATAAACAGATTATGGTTTTGCTACTAAATTTGACATCATCTAGGCTTCAATAACCTCTGGTTACTGAAGCATTAAAGTGGTTGTCAACTCATGACAACCACTTTAAACTACAGGTAAGCCTACAATAAGGCTTACCTGTAGGTCCCAGGAATATCTCCTAAACCTGTACGGTTTAGGAGATATTCCCTGTATCTGCATGTGCCAACATCATCGGCACATGCGCACTGAAGAATCGGCACCCAGGGTAGCCCAGGGTGCTGTTTCTTCTGTTGAGGTGCCGTAAATGATGGCTCCCGTGTGCATGTGCGGGAGTGACGTCAGCGCAGCTTCGCCAATCACAGCGCTGGAGCCCGCTGTGATTGGACGGAGCCGCAGACCCAGAAAAAGCATGTTGCCGGTCACAGCGTTGTGCCGAGACCACTGCAACAGCTTCGTTCCAAGGTAAGTATTTCATAATGAGTTAGTATTGTCCTGTGATTTGGGACTGCAAAGTCCCATGACAAGCCGTTCTCCATTATTTCCAATGAGTGCCATTCGTATCTGTACGACTTCAAGTCGTGCCGACTTCAAAGTAGTCCCTGCATTACTCAGTCTCATGCAAATCGCACCTTAATAATATAGATGCAATTTCTGTACTACTTCTGTACGACTTTGTAATATGTTTTCATTGAGCCAAAGTTGCAGCAAAGTTAGACCAAAGTCCTATTGATCCCAAATCGCAGCAAAAAATTGCGGTAAAATCGGGTCGCACAAGTGTGAAAGGGGCCTTATGTGCATTTACTATCAATTTAGTGATAAGAAGCACTAACATTTGGACAACCTATAGAGGAGACATCCCCCCTCCTGCTGAGAGATTGTATTCTGAGAGCGGGGAGGTTTCCATACCATCAGAATACACTGATCAGCACTGACGGCTATAGCCTGCAGCACTAATTGAGCAGGTAAAATCAGACAGAGTGATTGTAGGCCTGAGTGCACACAGCTGAAGTTCAGTCTTGACAACTGGCAAAGAATATTTTCCCTGCGGAGTTTGCTCTTTTTTTTTTTTCTATGGTGATAACACGACAGAACTATGAGATCCAGTGTGTGGCTGTATTATGGTGGAGAGATGCTGTATTGAATGCATTTAACCAGATTGAGCTATTAACCTTTTCAATATGTTACAACCATGTATAGCTTAATGGTCATTTAGATGCGGTAAGCATTTTGTGAGCACACCCAGGGAGCACAGATTTTGGAGTCTTGAACACTTTTGGTGTTGGAAAAGTGGATTTTATATTATGTTTACGAACATGTGTCATACGTAGAAATGCTCGCACTCACTGGCCCCTTTATAAGTTACACCTGTTCAATTGCACCGTAACACAAATTGCTAATCAGCCAATCACATGGCAGCAACTCAGTGCATTGAGGCATCTAGACGTGGTGAAGACAACTTGTTGAAGTTCAAACCGAGCATCAAAATTGTGAAGAAAGGGGATTTAAGTGACTTTGAGTGTGGCAAGGTTGTTGGTACCAGACGGGCTGGTCTGAGTATTTCATAAATTGCTGATCTACTGAGTTTTTCACGCATAATCATCTCTAGGGTTTACAGGGAATGGTCCGAAAAAGAGAAAATATCCAGCGAGACGAATTTTTCAGGACAAAAATGCCTTGTTGAGGTCAGAGGAGAATGGGCGGCTGGTTCCAGATGATAGAAAGGCACCAGTAGCTCAAATAACCCCTTGTTACACCCAAGGTATGCAGAATACCATCTCTGAATGCACAACACATCAAAACTTGAAGCAGATGGGCTACAGCAGCAGAAGACCACACCGGGTGCCACTCCTGTCAGCTAAGAACAGGAAACTGAGACTACAATTTGCAAAGCCTCACCAAAATTGGACAATAGAAGATTGGAAAAATGTTGCCTGGTCTGATGAGTCGATGGTAGGGTCAGAATTTGGTGTAAACATGAAAGCATGGATCCATCCTGTCTTGTATCAACGGTTCAGGGTGGTGGTGTAATGGTGTGGAGGATATTTTCTTGGCACACTTTGGGCCCCTTAATACCAATTGAGCATCATTTAACTGCTTGCCAAACATGTCGCGTACATTCACGGCGACAGGTTGGCTCCACTGCGCAGATCGCCGCCGTGGGCACGCGCTTCCGGTAGTGTGCTCTCGCGCATGCCACACGCAGCGTGAGCGTGCCTGCGGGTCGGGCATACTCTGTGTGTGCTGGCTACCTGCGATCGCCTGTTAGGCAGAATGGGGAACCGCCGGTGTAAGCATGGCGGTTCCCTGCTCTATGAGGGGACAGATGACAGATCTACTGATCCCTGTGATCTGGATCAGTGAGATCTGTTATGTCCCTGGCAGCCCAGCCCCCACACAGTTAGAACACAACGAGGGAACACATTTAATCCCTTGATCGCCCCCTTAGTGTCAACCCCTTCCCTGCCAGTGACATTTATACAGTAATCAGTGGCTATTTTTAACTCTGATCGCTGTATAAATGTCAATGGTCCCAAAAAAGTGTCCAACATGTCCGCCCCAAAAAAATAAATAAATAAAAACGCCATAAATAATTTTTCATGGTTTGTAAACACTGCAATTTTTGCGCAAACCAATCAATAAACGCATATTGCGATTTTTTTTTTTTATGCAGAAGAATATATATCAACCTAAACTGATGAAGAAATTTGTTTTTTTATAATTTTTTTTGGATATGCATTATAGCAAAAAGACATATTGTTTCTTTTTCAAAATTGTCGCTCTTTTTTTGTTTATAGCAGTGATCAGAAGTGATGCAGAGGTGATCAAATACCACCAATAGAGAAAGCTCTATTTGTGGGGGAAAAACGGCATTCATTTTGTTTGGGTACAATGTCGCACAACCGCGCAATTGTCAGTTAAAGCGACGCGGTGCCAATTCGCAAAAAGTGTTCTGGTCAGGAAGGGGGTAAATCCTTCCGGGGCTGAAGTGGTTAAACGCCACAGCCTACCTGAGTATTGTTGCTGACCATGTCCCTCCCTTTATGACTACAGTGTACCCATCTTCTGATGGCTCCTTCCAGCAGGATAATGCACCAGGTCACAAAGCTCAAATCATCTCACCGCTGGACAATGAGGTCACTGCACTCCAATGGCCTCCACAGTCACCACATCTCATCCAATAGAGCGTCCTTGGGATGTGGTGGAATGGGAGATTCGCACCATGGATGTGCAGCCAACAAATCTGCAGCAACTGCGTGATCGCATCATGTCACTATGGACCAAAATCTCTGAGGAATCTTACCAACACCTTGGTGAATCTATACCACATAGAATTAAGGCAGTTCTGAAGGCAAAAGTGGGTCCAACCCGGTACTAGCAAGGTGTACCTAATAAAGTGGCCGGTGAATGGATATGGACACTACTTGGGTGATTGCGCAATGTATGGGACTTGCATTTGATTTTCACAGTTTTTGGAACGTTTTTATTATGTTATTTACATTATTGAAACATATTTTTTTTTTCTCGAAGCGTCGCACAGTATATATTACAAGGAATATTTTCTACCCTCTAGCCCTCCCCCGCAGGTACACTGACAGTAGATGGATTTGTCACTCGGATGGAGGGAATGGACGTTCTTGATTTGTTTTTAAACCTTATGTGCTTTTCAGATGAACCAAGCTCACTGCTGTGTTGATTTTGCTATTTCCACTGTTACCATAGAGTCTGACAGTGGATTAAAAACAAAAAAAATCTGTTCCTGTTACATTTTCAATCATTTTTAGTTTTCTGTTGTGACCACAAAAAAGGCATCGAGAAAAAAGTATTGATTTCTAAATGAAAACACACTATTAGGAAAAAGACAACATAGAAACCTATCAAAAAGCAAATAAAATGAATTCAGAATGTATCAATGCAAGATGTTTTTTTCTTTCCACGTTTTGATGAAATGAAAAGCATTTTGCACTTATCCATGTTTTATGAGTTACATCAGTGTATTATAGGCTGGTACAGTGTGCCGCTGCCCCCAAATGTTTCAAATATTGTTTTCTGTTTTAAAGAAGTATTAAACCCAAAACTAAACATTGAATAAATTACAATTTACTAATCCTTAGGAATTGTGACTGCTTTAGTTTTCTTTTTTTTAGGCTTTTTTCCCTTGGTTTATAGCTGCTGATCTTGCCAGTAACAAACCTCCCCGTATTACCCTGGATAAAGGAACAATAGAGACACCTTTGGACAACAGCTAATCTGGGGGAGAGTTTTAGATGTGTAGAAAAAAAGGTGTGCATGTCCTTGTAAAATAAATAAATTATGCCAAACAATTGCTTACTGGAAAAAGTATAAAAGAAAAAAAGCAACACAATATTACATAAACATGAGTCACATACCAATATCATGAGCAAATTGACATATACAGTAAATTACCAAAACTATTGGGATGCCTGCCTTTACACGCACATGAACTTTAATGGCATCCCAGTCTTAGTCCGTAGGGTTCAATATTGCGTTGGCCCAACCTTTTCAGCTATAACAGCTTCAACTCTTCTGGGAAGGCTGTCCACTAGGTTTAGGAGTGTGTCTATGGGAAGCAAATTTGTGAGGTCAGGCACTGATGTTGGACGAGGAGGTCTGGCTCACAGTCTCGGCTCTAGCTCATCCCAAAGGTGTTCTATCAGGTTCAAGTTGAGGTCAGGACTCTGTGCAGGCCAGTAAAGTTCCTACACCCCAAACTCGATTATCCATGACTTTATGGACCATGCTTTATGCACTGGTCCAAACCATTTGGTGGAGGGGGGAATTATGGTGTGGGGTTGTTTTTCAGGGGTTGGGCTTGGCCCCTTAATTCCAGTGAAGGGAATTCCTAAGGTGTCAGCATACCAAGACATTTTGGACAATTTGATGCTCTAAACTTTGTGGGAACCGTTTGGGGATGGCCCCTTCCTGTTCCAACATGACTGTGCACAAAGCAAGGTCCATAAAGACATGGATGAGCGAGTTTGGGTGGAGGAACTTGACTGGCCCGCACAGAGTCCTGACCTCAATCTGATAGAACATCTTTGAGATGAATTAAAGCGGAGACTGCAAGCAGGCCTTCTTGTCCAACATCAGTGCCTGACCTCACAAATGCGCTTATGGAAGAATGGTCAAACATTCCCATAAACACCTTGTGGACAGCCTCTCCAGAACAGTTGAAGCTGTTATAGTTGTAAAGGGTGGGCCAATTCAATATTAAACCCTATGGACTAAGACTGGGATGCAATTAAAGTTCATGTGCGTGTAAAGGCAGGCGCCCCAATACTTTTGGTAATATAGTGTATGTGCAAAGAAGAACAAGAAGAAAGTCCAACTTCACTTAAATAAATTCCATTTGCCTTTAAGTGCTTAATTGTGACTGTAAAATTGTGCTCCAGTGTTCTAGAGGGCTTTCCCACAGCCAATCCTCTTACCGGATAAACATGATCTCAGATCCTAGAGATCACATGCACTTTACCAGAGAAATGATGCAGATGCTCCAACCATCAGGATTCCAGAGAAGTCTGTAACACCGCCAACACGATGCAGCAATCTCATCCCTATAGCAAAACCGAGAGTGGTGCACATAGGCTACAGCAGCAGCTGCAAAAATCAAATGAGGTACATACTGTGGCGCGCTAAATACCCAAAACCCATTAATCTCATTAACAGCTCTCAGTACCCACCAGACACAAGTGTTTCAGATCATGATATCAAAAAACAAGAAGGAGAAGCCTCATAGTGCAGTATGGTATCTTTAAGACTCCCTTTGATAAAAAGTAGATGGACTTACATTAGGTAGAAAATGACAAGCGGTGTAAGCATCCACATAGCATGGCCACTGATCTAGCCAGTGGGTGACAGATCCGGCTCCAATCAGTGCGTTTCCCCGTAATAGTCATCTTCTGTGAACAGATGCTGATCTGGGATGTCAGTGTTAGAAGTACCAGCACAGCCCTCAAATTTCCACTCCCCTGCTTGCATTTGGCAAGTGGAAATTAGTGTGGAGCAGGGGCGACTGGGCTGACATTTTCCGGGCTGATCGCTTCTGGCAGAAGCGGTGCAGCCATAAGAGGGGGGCTCCCTGCCCCCCGGGCCACCACGATGTCCTGCAAATAAGGCCGCACCGCTTCTGCTAGAAGCAATCAGCCAGGAAACTGTCAGGAGGATCTGGCAGCAGGATCACGCAGAGCGGGGATCTCCCGCTGAGAAACAGCTTGTATATGAATAACCACAGTGTCAAACAAAGTCCTGCCTCCTGAATCGGCATTGGACCAGTGTGCTGTCTATTAGAGTTGCTGGTTCAGGAGGCGGGACATTGGCAGCACGGCTATTGATATACAAGATGTGTCTCAGCGGAGATCCCTACTCTGTGTCATCTGGCTGCCAGATCCTCCCGATTCCTCCCTGCTGAACTTATGGGCAATGATAGGCTGCATTGATGGACAATGATATGCTGCACTTATTGGCACTGATATGCTGCATGGATGGGCAATTATATTTTGCACTTATGGGCAATAGTAGGCTGCATTGATGGACACTGATATGATGCACTTATGGTCAATGATAGGCTGCATTTAGGGGCACTGATGAGGCTGCACTGAATGGCACTGATAGGCTGCACTGATGAGGCGGAACTGATAAGGCTGCACTGATGACCACTGATAGGCTGCAATGGTGGGCACTGATAGGCTGCACTGATGGCCACTGATGAGGTGGAACTGATGCTGCACAAATGGGGCAACACTGATAATGCATCACTGATTGTCACTGATTTGCTGCACTGATGGGCACTAATGAGACTGCACTGATGGCCACTGGTGAGGCAGCACTGATGGGGCTGCACTGCTAAGGCAGAACTGATATGCTGCACTGATGGGTACTGATAGGCTGCACTGATGGCATTGATGGGACTGTACTGATGGGCACTGATAGGCTGCACTTATAAGACTGCACTGATGGGCGCTAATGAGGCTGCACTGATAGGCACTTTATGTTAATATTGTTAAAGTTGTTGTTAATATTTATTTTTGGAACTTAATTCTATATAACACATTTAACAGTGTAATTTCATGAGATAATTTATGAGGGCGTGTTTAGGGGGCGGGGCAGGGTAGAGGTTGGGTGGGGTAACTCTTAAGGCCTGGCTAGTGGCTCAGGACTTGAAATTTTGAGCCCTAGCAGACTTAGATGCACTAATAAATCGAAGCCAAACTCCAACTAATACTTTTTATGCAGTACCAGCAACATTTTCCTTCCTTTTGGGATAAAGATTTGACATAAAAACTAATCATTGTAAGCACCCCTGCCAGTGTTGAATGAATGGTTTGTCTCATTCATCCCTCTAACTGGTATATCTGCAGGGCAGCCAGTTCTGTCAAAAAACAACAGACTTATTGGGCAGATCACTAGGTGAGAGTAAAGGAAAGAGCCTAAAAAAGAAAACAAATGCAGCCATTGCTTCTAAGAACTGGTAAAGCTGCAGCATAATAAATGTTTAAAGTGGTTGTAAAGGCAGAAGGTTTTTTATCTTTATGCATTAAGATAAAAAGCCTTCTGTGTGCAGCAGCCCTCCTAATACTTACCTGTGCCCCATCTAGATCCACGAGTGCCTCGGCTGTCCGGGACTCTCCTTCCTGATTGGCTGAGACACAGCAGCGATGCCATTGGCTCCTGCTGCTGTCAAACTCCGCCAATTAGGAGAGAGAGGGGGCAGGGCTGAACCGCTCCGAATGGATACACGGAGCTGCGGCTCAGCTCGGATTCCCCCATAGCAAGCTGCTTGCTGTAGGGACGTTGAACAAGAGGGAGAGGCCAGGAGCTCCAGCCAGGAACATGAAAAGAAGAGGATCTGGGCTGCCTTGTGCAAAACCACTGCAACAAAGCAGGTAAGTATAACACGTTTGTTATTTTAATAGGAAAAAAACGAGACTTTACAATAACTTTAATGCAATGTCAAAGGAAAAGTTCCATAAGACTCACATTATGAAGTGAGGTGAATGGCAGCCTCGGCCCAGACTCAAGCCAGGCCACGTCCCCAGAGCTGATGCTCACTTCATGCACAATAGGTCTGCTTCATGATGTGCAGCTTATGGATCTTTTCCTTTGACATTGCTGAAGTTTGGAGCCAGGACGAGCTCCCTGTCCCTGCCTGCACTCACAGCGGTCTACTTGGACTTTACCTATCTACCTGAGTGCCACCTAAATTTGGTCTTTTTTGGGTTCAATACTGCGTTAACGTTACTCAAAGAGCTTTCATGACAAACATTACAATGTAACATAATTTTTAATGGCCACGTGTGCCAGAACATGGTTTGGTAGAATTGTGGACAAAAACAGAAGGTACATCATTCAAGGGTCTGATCTATGATAATTGTGCTGTAGGTAAATAATTTGCTCGCACAACCAATCGGCTTTCTTGATTTATTTTTATATCTGGACTGTATTTTTTCTGGTTGGAACATAAGACCTTTAGCACATTGTTTTCCATCAGTTTTCTCCAAAACATTGATGTAGTGCCAGGTTTCAGTTGTGTTTAAAGCAAACCTGTGCTTTGCCTATGCATGCCAAAGCAAAATGTTTACTTCATTGCCCCCTCTGCACTGGTGATGACAACCATTGGTAACAGGCTGATTGTAGCATAGCATGACTACATGCTATCAGTCCCCTTTTCTGCCACTTAGCCTCCTCCATGGAGGAGTGTGCGGAGAATGGGCAACATTACAGTGTTTTAGGGCTTTCTGTAGAACAAGGCGCTCCCAGATGCAGTGATCACTCAGCTGATTACTGCTATCACTTGTAAACAAAGAGCCAGCAAAGAGCGAGGCTTCCAAACTCACTTCCTCTGCCAAGCTGTGACTGAGGATATCATCCAATGCAGAGCCCGTCAGATGACGCAAATAGAGGAAGCGTTCTTCTGCTCGCTATTTGTTGACAATTGACAGCAGCGATTGGTTGTACTGTCACTGCCTCTGCCAGTCCATGCTGACAAAGGTCTGAATGGCACCGGGTCCCATAGCAGTTGGATAGGCTGCTATGGCAGTAGTTCCGCCACTGCCCTGTCCACTGTGCTTAGCTATCAGCAGCGACTGGTTGAACGGTTATTGCGTTTGCAGGTCCATACTGACAAAGGTCTGAATGGGTTTGGGGTACCATAGCAGTTGCATAGGCTTCTATGGCAGTAGTTCCGCCACTGAGGTACAGTAGTTAAAGAGATGAACAACTAGTAACCTGAAGTCATCCAGTTGTGAAAATAGTTATTTGCTACAGGGTGAATACAGAATAGATATGCTTAAGCTATAGCTGCACAATTCTGGATATAATGAGAATCCATAATTTTTTTACTTAGAATAAAGATCACGATTCTCAGCGTAACATCATCTTTCATATTATACAAAAAATTGGGCTAACTTTACTGTTTAGTTTTTTTTCTTAATTCATTGAAGTGTAAAGTGTCATCATTTGAAAGACCGTTGCGCATATACTGCGTGACATAAAATATTGCAACAACCTCCATTTTATTCTCTGGGGTCTCTGATAAAAAATATATATAGTTTCCTCCCACACTCCAAAGACATGCTGGTAGGTTAATTGGATCCTGTCTAAATTGTCCCTAGTATATGTATGAATGTGAGTTAGGGACCTTAGATTGTAAGCTCCTTGAGGGTAGGGACTGATGTGAATGTACAATGTATATGTAAAGCACTGCGTAAATTGACGGCGCTATACAAGTACCTCAAATAAGTAAATTAAATATAATGTTTGGGGGTTAATTTTTTTTCTAGCAAAAATACTGATTTTAACTTGTAAGAAACAAGTGTCAGAAAAAGGCTTAGTCTTTAAGTGGTTAAACCACTGACCTAATTTGCAGACCGAAGTTCATCCCTTTGATCTGCAAATGAACAGAAAGATATAATAAAAAATTATTAGAATCAACCGCGTTAAATATCAATAAGAGAGAAAAATAATCAGCTGTCAGCACAAATTGGTTGAACTAGCCACAAAAGTAAACTATAAATGCAGGTGCAGCGCTGAAAGAAAACTTAAAACAGGTGAAAAAACAACATTAGGAAAGGTGGTCCCATAGAGAAAACCTTCACCTACGCCCACACATACTGCCTCTTACCCTCCAGCAATGACCCCTATTACAGAGGTCCTTTAAGCCTGTGTGTGGGATTAGATGGAATAGATGATATCGCCAAGATACACTGGTCACAGATGACGTCCGTGATGACGAAATGCGTCGGATGGAGCCAGCCAGCGTGACGACATTGCGTTCCTCGACAGGATCGCCATTGCTTTGGTTTGAAACAGACCGAAACTTGTTTCACTGTGCATGGACACAGAAATATTGTGAGTGTAATACTTTTATATTCAATAAAATCATTTGGAACGTGCTACACTATTGGCATTTATTCCTTTATGATTTGGGAGGATGATCGGGACTTTCCTGGGAAACTTCCTTTGACACAGTGAGACGCTCACCAGTATATCTTGGCGATATCTATTCCATCTAATCCCACACACAGGCTTAAAGGACCTCCGTAATAGGGGTCATTGCTGGAGGGTAAGAAGAAGTATGTGTGGGTGTCGGTGAAGGTTTTCTCTATGGGACCACCTTTCCTAATGACGTTTTTTCACCTATTTTATGAGGACTGGTTCTCTTGGACTTTGTATACATATAATATTTCTTTCAGCGCTGCACCTGCATTTATAGAAAGATGCAATGTTTCTTTTTATCTCTCTTTCAGCACTGAGCAATGTTGTTGATAAACATTGCCGGCTGCTTTTTTTTTTTACACCTGTGAGCAGAGAACTGCTCTGCACTTGTTATATGAATCGTGGAGATGCCAGAATAAGATCGTGTGGGGGGTTGAATCGAGATTGCAATTTTTTAATGATTAATCGTGTAGCTCTATCTTCCACGTTTCGGCTGTAAGGTCTTATTCATAGCTATGAATAAGGCCTTATGGCCGAAACACTTAATTGCATCTATTCTGTATTTACCCTGTAGCAAATAAATATTTTCACAACTGGATGACTTCGGGTTGCTGGCTGTTCATCTCTTTGATTACTGTATCTAAGTGTGAGTAGAAGACACTTTCAGCCTGAGCACCGATACCCTAACTTCCTTTCAGGACCCTGTTCAAAGCAGTACTGTTTTCTGTTGTAAATAGTTCCGCCACTGCCCGGCCACTGTGATTTGCTATCAGAAGGGAGGAAAGGAAAAGTTGTAGTTGCAGCTTCGCAGAACTGGATGGATGGTGGAACAAAGGTTAAGTGAGTGTACTGCTAGGGGGGAAGGCAATGAACCCTTTTTGTCCACAACACCATATTACCATTCCTCAGCTTGATTCACTGTGCTGTGGATATGTTAATAAATTGATATGCTGCAGAACTATCAGTCAGCGCCCATGCCACCGACTCTGTGACAGGTGCTGTATTTGACAGCAGTCTTGCCAGATGAACCAGTCCTGATCATGTGACCACTGGAATTCAAAAGGCAGAACTAGATGTTAAAGTGGCATTAAAGTGGTTGTAAAGGCACAAGGTTTTAACCTTCATGCATTCTATGCATGAAGGTAAGAAACCTTCTGTGTGTAGCAGCCCCCCTAATACTTATCTGAGCCCCCCCTCAAACCAGCAATGTCCACAAGAGCCTTGCCTCTCCAGGGACTCGCACTCCTGATTGGCTTTTGGCAGCAGTGGGAGCCAGTGAGCTAATCAGGAGTTGGAGGGGCGGGGCTGAGTAGCGGCTCTGTGTATGAAGCTGCTTGCTGTGGAGGCACCCGACAGGAAGGAAGAGCCCGGATCGCAGTCATGGGACCCGAAAAGAGGAGGATTGGGGCTGCTCTGTTCAAAACCACTTCAGAGCAGGTAAGTATAACATGTTATTAAAAAAAAAAAAAAAACAAGGCTGTAATATTATTTTTACTAAATAATTCATACATACCCACTCGTTAATGGCCCTGCAATCTGTTTTTTCATTTAATTATCACTTGCTGTGTTTTTTTGCCCCCTTCTAACATTCTTTGTGAGATCCCAATCCTCTCCTTTCCCTCTCACTTCCATTTGTTTAAAACGAGTAGAGCATGTTATGGTCATTTGCACTGCTCTATACACACTGCACACCCTACTCTATTTGGGAGATTGAGAAAGAGAGGGTGATTGCACTTCTACTTGTAGTGGGACCATAGACAACAAATGTGGCCACCCTCTAACACAGTGGTTTTCAACTCCGGTCCTCGGGACCCCCCAACAGGCCAGGTTTGCAGGATAACTAAAATACATCACAGGTGATATCATTTGCTGCTCAGTGATTACAGTATTCTAGTCTGCATCTCCCCAAGGTAATACTTAAAATCTGGCCTGTTGGTGGGTCCCGAGGACCGGAGTTGAGAACCACTGCTCTAACATGAAGTTTGATCACTGCAGCCAAAAAAATAAGGAATTTGGAGATTCGAAAGGAGGCTGAGAGCAATAGAAGGTACTACTTTCCTGAATTCAGAATACATACCGTACTTGAAAAGAATATATTTTTTTAAGCCAGAGTTTAGTTTCACTATAAGTTTAAAGAAAATATTATCAGCTGTTAAAGTGAAAAAAGCATTTTTCAATGAATCACTTCAATGGATTTTTATTGGGCTTTCAAAGGGTAAATAAAATAGGCAGTATGTTATAGTGGCAAATACAGAGTATTTGACTAGTTCAAGAACCTTGCAAGCATCAGATAACATAGGGAAAGCATGGTGGGCATTTTGAGTTGAGCTTCACATTGATTATACTTTAAAATGTGGTTTCTTATTTGCCATAAGGTGTATACAGAACAAAAAATATGGAGAGAAAAAACACAGACAAGTAAAGAGAGATGCACAAGATGATACAGTTACTGAACAGTATAACTAGGAAAGTTGTGTATATACTAGTGGGCTCATGGGCTCCAGGCTTTTTGGGCATTGTTGTAAGCTTCCCTATCACAGTACAGCAGGGTTCCATAAGTGTAGTGGGTTTGGACCAGTTGTATCGTGTTCTCCATTGATTGGAGGTGTGGTACACTTCCACAACCTGGTGATTGACAGCCGCATTGCCAGCAGTATGTTGGTGACTATTGTACGCAGTGATGGAGATATGTTTTCTATAGAGAGAATGAGTGGGGCTAGTCCCGGTGAGGGAGGAGTTGGGGACTTAACAATGTCTGAAATGAGTCCAAAGGTTTCTTTCCAAAATTATTGTAGCAGTTGAAATTCCCATAGGGTGTGGGCTCAAGAACCTTCCAGCCCAGCAGAGGACATAGTTGGGGTTTGAATGTGGAGATTTTCAAAGAGGTCAGATACCACTGTTGAGTAAGTTCCCAAAGGGAGCTACAGCGTGAGGCTCGATATATTGCCTTCAGTGTGCATTGCCTCTGAATATTGCAAGCCCAAGCCGCAGTCCCACTTGGTAATGTGAAGGGACTTCTCAAGTGTTTACTTTTAATGGAAGAGAATGTAAAAGAGTGAAATGCCTTTTTGTTGGGAGATAAAGATTTGTGGTAAAGCCATGAAGGATAGGGAATCACCCACCCAAGGTGGGAGCATCTGGGCAAGGCAATGGCTGATTTGCATGCATTGAAACAGCTCTGTTGGAGCTAATATTAGATCCCTTTGTAGTCGAGAAAAGGGTTTTAGTTTCCCATTGTCATAAATTGTTAATGTATCTTAGGGAGTCTACAAGATTGTGTGGAAGGCCCACATCAGGTATCATCACAAAAATGTAAAAGTAGTAGGGGGATGTTGGGGGGGCCGTTTCCAGTGGTGGTCCAGAAACCTCCATCAGGTAGTTGTGGCAGCTCTAATGGTTGGAGAGCAAAAATGCATTTTTTTTTTCATATTTTTATCCTTTTGTCAGCTTTTGATTAAAAAAAAAAAAAGGAAAAAAGTAGGGTCTTTATAAAACTATGTTCCAAACAAAAGCCATATAGTTACATACAGAATATACAGTTCTTGGAAAAACATTTTAGGTAGCCAGATTCATGAACAAAGGTTGAGCAGCGCTATGGATGTGATCAAACCACTAAATAGGGTTTCTTTTTCTCAAAAATAATTTATTATCAAACATATACTCCAAAGACATGTAAATATGTAGCAAAGAACAGTCCCAATAAATAGTGATGACTCCTTCACTGTGCTTGTGCTTGGTTGCCAGGTATTGAAATGCCGGGATTGATAATGTCATGTATTTAAGCAAGCATTAGTCTGGCATATTCTAGCAAGTCTTAATAAGAGGTCCTAGTGACTGGTGATGTTTGTATCCTAGCATACAAATATTCTGATAACTGTGGAAAATGAATACCACTTGTGGTGCATTCTTTGCAAAGACAATCATATAAACTACTAGAGCAATGAATGTGAAGAAATTGGAAACAAAAACCAGAAGAACATAATCTCATGATGTGTAAAACATATGTAATTGAATAAGTGCTTCTTTTAGAGCTAAACTTCAAGCAATTGAAATATTCTCCTGGTGGAACTGCTCCTGCACTGCAAGGAATATATGTTCATTTAGGTCCAGGGGGCTGAAAAAAAGCAGTTTTACTTACCCTATCTCCACTAACACAGGCTCCCTCCAGACTGTAAGATTAGCCCCCGCAGGCTCTTCTGCCATGTGAGGTTGCATGTCCTCTGATGTCATCTAGACCACAGCAGAGCTCATAGGTGGAAGTCCAATTTCAGAGCATATGGGAGTAGAGGAAGGAGAGTGCCGGCTGCTGGGGCAAGCAGAGGATTGGGTACAACTGCTGTTCCCAGTCCCCTAGATCTAAATGTGTATTTAACCCTTGCAGCATTGGGGTAGCCCCACTGCAAAGGGAGGTTTTTTCCTTTCCCTGGAGATTGGCTTTAAAGTCACCACTGTATCCTTTGTGCAACTTCTTTTCTTTTTTCATTTTGTGATATGTCTACACTGTCTTCAAACTTCTCAATGTCCATAGTGAAACATTTTTATATTATTGCTTCTGAAGAGAAATGTCACCTTTGAATAGTAACCAGATGTTGGTGTGTCCACATCACTAAAATATTGTTTTGCTAAAAAGAAAAGTTCTATACTGATCAGAAATGAAAGTTTCATGTGTTGTATTGTTCATCATTTTTTCATTCTCTTCCCAGATTTGGTGAATTTGTGGATCTCACCGAAGGTCCTCACATTCCCAGAACAAGTTTCTGCATGCAGTATGAGGTCACAGCGGCACACTCGATCGTTCATATTTCTACAGAACATGTTAGACGGTTTCAGGGTCTCTCTTTGCCGTGGCACCTCAAGGTAAGGCAAAGTAACACCCTTATTAGCACTCCTAATGTGCTATTACAAGCTAATGCTGAGAATACTAAACACGTTTGATTGCCAGTATGTCTCTGCAGGTAATTTGGTAGTGCCGTGACTTAGATAATCAGCTGCATGGACAATAAGTTTCTACTTTTGTACTTTTAAATTGGTGAAGTCACTTGCTAAATTGGGTATCCAGGGATTGACATAAAGCTTGAAGAAATATAGATGGTACAGTGAAGGTGGTGTTTTTTTTTTTCTTCGGGTTCTCCTTTAGTCCAGAGTGGTAGTAACACACTTCACTGCCTCTGTCAAATTAACCACTTGATTCTCCGAGTCTTTCTCTCCCTAGATCCCCTTGAGTCCTAGGCATTTTTTCAGCAATGTCTCGGTTCCGCACATATTCTACCTTATAGCGTTTATATAATTATACAAAGGTTCTTCAAAAAGTTTCCGCACTTTTCTTTAGCTCTACTAAATGTAAAAAAGTGCGGAAACTTTTTGAAGACCCCTTGTACATTGTACATATTATACTTTTTTTTTTTTTTTTTTGAGACATAGATTTGATTTGGTAGCATATTTAGATACATATATTTGCATTTCCTTGGCTATTATTGGGAATAAATTGATCAAAATGAGAAAAAAATGACACAATGCAGTGGTTACATAATTTTTGCACTCCCACATATTTACTGCAAAATATAACCAGCAAAGTCTGCTGATTAAAATATCACATTAGTGCTACTTTTATATAATGTTGTGGAATGGTACAGATCAAAGTGAATGTATGCATTTTTCTTTAGGAGGGCTTTATCTCCCTTTCAGCATTGTGATGCGTAGAGGGGAAAAATGTTTTGGTAAAATGTAAGCGTAAGATATGATTTAATTAACACGACAGTTATTTCTCCTTACGTTCACTGACAGACGCAGCTCCTTCATTGACTTCATGGGGTTTTATGTTCGTCCAACTAGGAGTTAACTAGGCAGGGAAAAGATCAGCTGGCCCCTCGGGGTTCCCTCCCCGGTCGACTAGAAAAGGGACGGATCAATTGAGGATCAACCTGCTTGTATTTTGGGGTACTTCAGTTACTTCCTCGACGCAGACAGTCACTTGCATTCCTCTTTATTGACAGCACAATTAATTTAGTATAGAATGCGAATGTAAAATGGTTTTGTAAAAAGGGGAGATGCGTAGTGTTACGACTTTCCCTCTATTTCGGGAGGATTTCTTTTTACGTATGTAAGTGAAACTAGACATGGTAAGGTGTTGTAATATATTTTCATCGTGATTACACTATAAAATTAGTCGTCTGAAACGACCAATATAAAACG
>BLSH010105798.1:861747-877139 GCA_018402905.1 Glandirana rugosa | reverse complement strand
TCTTTTTTTGATACAGCTTGGGGACGTCCCCATGAAGTCAATGAAGGAGCTGCGTCTGTCAGTGAACGTAAGGAGAAAAAGGGATTTTATTAAAACTTACCGTAAAATCCTTTTCTCCGAGTTCACTGACAGACGCAGCACCCACCCCTCTGAGCTCTGTTTTGGTACGGCTTGTGTACGAACTGGAGAGCTATGCTGTGAGGGGGTTTAATGTAGGAAGAGAGGACGGCCCCCAAGGGAGGGGCCAGCTGATCTTTTCCCTGCCTAGTTAACTCCTAGTTGGACGAACATAAAACCCCATGAAGTCAATGAAGGAGCTGCGTCTGTCAGTGAACTCGGAGAAAAGGATTTTACGGTAAGTTTTAATAAAATCCCTTTTTTACAGGCATGCAATCGCTAAAAATTCAAATTACATTGTGTTCACTTACATGAGCATGTACAATGAATGCAAATGTTATCCAGATCATCTGACATCATTTTTGCAACCTTGGGATTCGTTTTGGGAGGAAATATTTATATATCCTAAAACAAATGGTGTTTCACCTCATGCAAACAATCGTATACAAATAATTATAAATTAAATACATTTCTTAAACAATGATTGAAACTGGTCTGCACACAAAACAACATAAACCAATAAAGCAGTCAAAATTCCAGTCTCTGATCTGTGTCTTAATAGTACTTTAATATCTTCCACCTTAATAAAGTGACTGTACCACATACAGCTATAACCATTGGTGTACCTACTCGTCCACCAATATGAACTCACCAAACAATAAGCTGCAGGTAAATGCAGCAGAGGCAGCATGTGAATGTAAATCAGCTCCAAGCTCTCTCTAGCAATCACCAGCAGATTTCACTTCTCACCACCAGGAGTCTACCATCTGGGCGGGATGCTGTATAAGAAATAGTTCACCACACGGAGCGACAAAGATGTTGTGTATAGTGTAGCATTTATTAAAGTGATATTAAAATCTTTTTTGAATAACAAACATGTTATACTTACCTGCTCTGTGCAGTTATTTTGCACAGAGCAGCCCCGATCCTCCTCTTCTCAGGTCCCTTGCTGGCCCTCCTGGCCTGTGCCCTGTCATGCACTACACACTGCAAGTAAATATATTTTACTAGCAGCATTGGATCCACTGCATCATCTCCTCACCTCCCTTGACGGTTGGGGGGTGCCTCTTACCCCTTCCTCTCTCACCCCCTGTCTCTCTCACCCCTACGTCTCTCTCTCTCACCCCCCCCAACTCAACCCCCTCTTTCTCACACTCAAGAGCGATTAATACACGCACACACATATGCATGTGTGTTTGACCTTTGGGGTGCACACCCTAATACAATAGGCTGCGCATACCTATGTTCAGTATGCATTTGGGGGCTGCTGCATTCAGAAGGTTTTTTTACCTACATGAAGGTAAAAAACCTTGAGCCTTTGCAACCACTTTAAAAAAAAAAAAGATTATAGAAGTCAGATGACTCACAAAAATTCCACGGAACTGATTCCAGCATTATTGACATACAGAGAATTGTCTGAACTCATTGGTATGGCCGCCGTTCCGAAAATTTGAAGTGGCAGCGAGACATCAGCATGTAGGCTTTACCCCGGGGTAGAGCCCTACATGCTGACATCAAGCCGATTGGGTCCTGGCTGTCATTAACAAACAGTGGGTTCAGTGCCGATGGGGACCACAGCAGCTACTGAGTCTAGGTGCCATTTTAAAATGGTGCCTGGATCAAGTGGTTACCATATCTGAAATCAGAACTTTTTGTTAATAAAGTAGAGAATGGTTAAAATCTTTAACTGGGGCGATTCTCTTCAATTGTCTGGGAGACTCAACAGTAAGAAAGAAATGATATGAAATCTTTCCAAAATGAAGAAAATTTCAGGTGTCCCCATTGGAAGATATCCTCTTTGTTTCCTTTATGATAATAACTGTAACTTTTTTCCATCACTTTTTGTCCCAGTGATCGTGATCACCAAGGCAAGTAGAAAGGGTGAATCTCTCCAATATAAACCATTGGAAAATAGCCAGCACACAACAAACCTCAATCTTTTACTGAGGTCATACATTCAAACCTTTAAGTACAGACCGCATGATCCCACCATACTTCACATTCTGCTTTTAGTACTAAAAGCAGGAATGAGGCTTTTTTGTACTTGAATTAATCAACCTATGCATTTTTGTACTTGAACTGGTAAAATCATGTTTTTTGTGCAGAATTGGCGGATATATATTTGTTTTACTTAAATTGGTAGAAATGCTTTTTGTAGTTGAACTTTTGCATTTCTGACCACCGTAAAAGTTTGAAGTTTTCTTTTTCATGCTGTGCTGGCTGTTTTTCCATGTGTATTTTGCTGCATCGCCATAGGCCAGGCACCCCACCGGAAGGCGCTAAAGGTGTGCAGAATGGATTGTTTACTAGAAATATAAACCCGATAGGTGTTCTGACCCTTCCTACCCTATCCAAAATGAAAAAATAGTTTTTGACTTTAGTTATACAATATGTTTTTTTCACAATATTTTTATTGCGATTTTAAGCATTACAGAAGTTCACATAAAAGAAAAGTAATGAGCTCATATGTTTGCACATACAGTTTACATTAAAACATTGAAATACTTGTAGAGGAAGATTTACAAAGATCTACTCAGTTTTAATCCTTGACTGCGAGTGACTGAATAATCATGGATCTTAAGATATATTTGTCCAAATTGACCTGATTTTGTCAAATTTTACACAGGATAGAGAGTGTATTGCTAACAGACGTTCAAAGATATGATTTTATCTGACTATTTTTACTACATCTTGGATATTAATAGAGGGGACATCCTTCCAATTTCGGAGTACCAATGTTTGTGTGGCTAGTAGGATGTGAGACACAGTGGGTTTGAATGTGTGAGGACATTTTCTATTCCTATATGGAGGATAGCTAGTGCTGGGTTTGGGGTGTGATAATACCTGTTAGTGAGGAGATTAGCTGAAATACTTGGTTCCACAAACTTTTTACACTAGGACAGTCCCAAAATAAGTAAGGGAGTATCCTATGTGTCCACATTTTCTCCAGCACAGGGGTAATGTGTTTGGAAAGTATTTTGCTTGTCTAAAGGGAGTGTATTGCCATCTATTTGTGATTCTGAGTGCCATTTTTCAGTGGCTTACACAGTGGGAAGCTTTCTGGTTTCAGCAAAATGCATGTTGCCATTGTACATCTGTGATCGTTATGTCAAGGTTGGATTTCCTTCTAAGCATTGCTGCGGATTTATGAAATTATATTTTGTTCTGGAAGAAATTGTAAAATAATGAGATGCCCTTAGTTTTTGTTTTGGGGGATACAAAATATTGCCACACTTTGGTTGGCACCTGTATTGTTGGAATGGGGTTGGCTCTTAGGAAGTGTGATATTCGGGTGCATTTGTTCTACCGTTTCGGGTTTAGAGTTCTGCAGCATATCTTGTATGGTTTTAATACCGTAGGTCATTAATTTGTTAACAGACATCAGTGGCAGTTTAGCTTCAAGTAATCTAAGGGGACATTGGTAATCTACTGTAGTGATGTTCACGTTATGTTGGTTCATAAGGATTTTCCATGCTTGTAGGGATGCTAGAATGGGGGGATAGGTTCTGCGTATCCCGTGGCTTCCAAGTATCACCTATAAGGAATGCTTCAAGGTCCGGTGTGGGGGCTATGTCTTTTTCAATCTCTAGCCATATTGGTGTTTGGTCTGTCTTGAACCAGTGTTTGAGTTGGTCCAGCCTTGTTGCCCACATATAGTCGAATAGGTCTACCAGGCCTGCACCTCCTACTTGTTTGTGAGGGAATAGGTTATTTCTTGAACATCTAGCCCTTTTGTTGTTCCATATAAACTTCCACATGAGACTCGCCAGTGTTTTGATGTGTTGTGAGGGAATGGAAATTAGTAGCGTCCTGAAAATATATAGAATTTGTGGTAAAATTGACATTTTGAAGGCTGCAATTTTACCTAGCCAGGATATTTCTTTCTTGGATATTTCTTTGAGTTGGGCTTTCAGTTTGGCAGTTAGAGGCTTGAGGTTAACAGTGGTTAATAATGAAGTGGATTGTGTTAGGGTGATACCTAAGTATTGTATGCTTGCTTTACTCCATTGGTATGGGAGGGTCTGTTTTAGTTTGAGACTGATGTTATTAGGAGTTCCTAAGTCTAGAATTACATATTTCATTAAGTTCACTTTGTAGTACAAGATATCTCCATATTCCTGTAGTCGTATGAGCTAATGGGAGGAAAGTTGACGGATCTGTGAGAATCAATATGACATCATCCGCAAACAGGTTTATTGCATGTTTACTGGATGCAAACTGGAAGCCTGTGATGGGTGAGCCTTTATTGCTTTTGCTAGAGGTTTGATTATTAGGTTGAAGATAGTTGAGGAAAGGGGGCACCCCTAGCGAGTCCCATTGGTTATACAAAATACATTGGATAGCATTCCAGACGTATAGACCTGTGCGGACAGGCAGGAGTACAATGCTTGTATGGCGTTCAGTATGGAGCCCTGTAAACCAAACTTTGACAATACTTCTGACATAAAGGTCCAGTGGACTCTATCGAACACCTTCTCTGCATCTATTGAAAGTAGCAGAGAAGGCGTTTGACTCTTTTCAGCATGATGTATGATATTTATTATTATTCTAGTAGCGTCAGAGATCTGTCTCCACCTCACAAAACCCATCTGGTACCCTTTGATGAGAGAGGGAAGAAATTCTGCTAGTTTTTTGGCTAATAGTTTTGCGTAAATTTGGACATCTGAGATATGAGCCTAAAGTTGGCCGGTGTGATGGGGTCTTTGCCAGGTTTCGGCAAAGTGACTATATATGCTCTCAGCATCTCCACAGGAAATGTGGCTTTGGTGGTGGCTCTATGGAAGACTGTCTGCATGTATGGTGCTAGGATATTACTGAACGTTTTAAAGTATTAATTTGAGAATCAGTCTGGGCCTGGTGACCATTCGGGAGTGTAGATATAATGGTTTTTATTTTGGCTTGTATAAATGGGGAGTTTAGTTTGTGTATTTGATCTTTTGAAAGGGATGGGAGATTAAGGTCTTCATTGTGGAGCAGGTTGCCTAAATATGATCTGTTTGGTGACTTGGTGGTTGCATCCATTTTCAGATCAACTATTAGGTTAAAGTCTCCACCAATAAGGAGCCTGCCATGCGGAACCAAATTAACTTTTTTAAGTAGTTTCTTTAGAAACCTGAGTTGGTTGTGATTTGGGACATATGCGGATACCAGTGTGCATGACTTGGAGTTCATTTTCCCTGTGACTATTGTATACCTCCCTCCGTCATCCAGAATGGTTTTCCTGGAAAGGCCAGAAACAGGTGGAAGTAGTCTCTATGCAAACATTGTGGTGCTTTGTTCAGCTGGAAATGTGTTTCCTGTAGGAACAGAATGTCCGCTTTGTGGTGATGGGCCTCTTTCCACATTGAGAATCTTTTTGTAGGGTGGTTTAACCCCCTGGTATTTATGGATAGGCATTTTAATGGTAATTTTGGGTGTAATGAATAGATGTTGGCGATGTCATAGTGTGGATACTCACTGTGACCTGTGGTTCTTTGTTAGTTTGGAGGTTCAGTTTCGGTATTGTCGGAAGTTTTTTTTTTGTGCCCTCTTCTTGGATGTGCGCTGTTGGTGATGTGCTTCTTATAGCATCTGTCATGGTGCTCATAAAATAACAATAGGAAATAAACAAAGTCAATGTTATTAACATTTGTAGAGCTATAAAAAGAGATCTTGCAACTAATCCATGTGCAGATTAAACTACTGCAAATGTATGGAGGGTTAAACAAGAGTATGTTCTGTGAACTCCTTTAACCAGGGAGATTTACGGTGGTCGTTGAAAATTCTGTTCATGAGTTTCCACCGGCATGCTTTTTATATGATCGTTTGCGGGACACCACTTGCCAGTCATTGTGGAGTGGCTGGGGTTGTAGTATTGATGTGTCTTGCACAATGTTTTCAGGGAGTATACCCCATTGGCGCAGTACGGTAATGCCGTCTTCTAATGTTGAGATTAAGGTAGTGGACCTGTTGTGGGTAACTGACAGTGTGGCCGGTTATTTCCATTTGTGGAGTACCTTGTGGTTCCGTAGTGCTTTAGTAATTGTCTCCAAGTTACGGCGCCTCTGTAAAGTATGTCTGAACAGGGCAGCATATAGTGAGCGGCTATTTTCTGGCCTGCTGGCTGTGATCATGATCTGTTCCTTTATATGGTAAAAGTGTACTCTCAGTAGTACATCCCTTGATGTCTTAGCCGGGAGGAAGGATGGCTTTGGGATTCTATGTATTCTGTCCACTATTAAGTCTTGCAGTGCCAAGATTGGAACTAATGTGGAGAATAGGGTTTGCGCATATTGCAGTAACTGAGTAGCTGGCACTGACTCAGGGATTTTCTTTATTTTTATGTTTCTTCTTGATTTGTCTTCAAGGTCAGAAACCTTGTCTTTTAGCCATGCTAGCTCTTCATCATTGGCAGTATGGGCATCTATCAGCGTATTATAGGAAGAAGTGTACTCCTCCATTTTGTGTTCTATATAGTCCACCCTGTTTCCTAGTGCTTGCACTTCCTTTTGGCATTTATTGATCCCTGCTGTCATGTCAGAGTGTAGGGATGCTCTCAGGGAGAGTAGCATCTCTTTCAGTACAGTGTCCGAGATCGGCCTGTCTGATGTGGGGAATGCAGCAATGAGGTCGTATGCAGGAGTCTGTGCTGTATTGTTTATACTGCTAGGCCTGCTTACCTCCATCTCTGCTTCTGTTTTTGTGGGCTTCTGGTAGATGGACTGGATTTCCCAGAAGACGATCCGCTCTGCAGTGCCTGCTTGTTGCTGTTTTTTTTTTTTTCTGCTCTCCGCTGCTGTTGTACACCGCCGCGGCCTTTGTGCGGCCTGCTGTGATCGGGCGCCGCCGCTATTTTTTGTAGCCCGCGCTGAGCTACTGTGAAGAAATTTTGCATTTTTCTAAGCGCTGGCTGCTTCTTTCTTTTCCTCAGCATGCCCGAAGGTGTCAGCGGGTCTTTGTTGGTGTGTGGGGCCATGGATGGTGCCGATGGGCTCGGATGGAAGGTGATTCTCCCTGGTGGCTGACCGGAGCTCCTAGGTTAAGCTTCCATCTCGGCGCTCGTTACTATATGTTACTATATTAAAGCACTGGTAAACGTTGGGTAAAAAAAAAAAACTCTTCCTGCAAGGTAAAGGCATAATGTGCTAGTATACCCCAGCTTCCGAGTTTGCGGGGCTGTGGCCGCTTGAATGGCCGAGCCACGATGACATCACTCCATCATGTGCATGGGAGTCGTGGCCGCGGCACAGAACTCCGAAGGAATGGCACATGTATGCGCTGGTGATATCACCGGCTGTTGCTCGCTAGAATATCTCCTAAACAGTGCATGTTTAGGAGATGTTAATTTTACCAACACGTAAGCTTAATTATAAACTTACCTGTAGGTAAAAATAAAAATGTTTACTACCCCTTTAACAGCAGGAAACATGAAAGCAACAGCTTTGACAGATACAGTATATATAAATGTGTACCTTCTGTATATAGATTTAAGTGTACATTATTTTACAGTAAGCTCAATCGCTAAAGCAAAAGTACAGTCAAATGTATAAGAACATAATTTCAGTCATGTATGTATTTTCAAATTGTTAAATGCAGCAAGCACTTGTCAATTCCTACAAAGCAGGACTAGGTGGTGGAATACTCAGTGCTCTGTTTGTGGTGTTGCCTGAACATTCTCATAGGATGAGAGCAGAGGGATTACATCAGTGCTGTGCTGCTGTCCCTTCCTGTTCCAGTCCGGGCTGGGTCTTGGACCAAACTGTGTTGGCTAGCAGTAATTGAGAGATGTGTGGTCTTGGACATTCATTCTGTGTCTTGGTAGGGGTGGCAACTGAAATCTGTTGACTGCCTAAAGAGGAGTTCAGCTCATTTTTTTGTTTATTAAAAGTTAGCAGCTAGAAAAAGTGTAGCTGCTGACTTTTAATAAACACACACTCACCTGTCCTGCAGTCCAGTGATGCGGCCACCCTGAAGCCTCGCGCCTCTCCAAGGTACAGACATTGCAAGTGTGGGCACTCGGCTGTGACAGCTTCCAGCTTCACAGCCGAGTGCACTGCGCATGCACGAGTCGTGCAGAGCCTCCCCATTGGTCTGGGACCTGTGATGTGTTCCAGAAGATTGCAGGGAGGAAGGGGGGAGAGAAGAACTCCCACACAAGCTGCCTAGGCAGCTCGAGCAGAAGTGGGTGCAGGTACCTGTCAAAACTAGGTATCCACCCCCCCCAAAAATGACATGCCAAATGTGGCATATTTGGGGGGAGGAGCAGAACTTCTCTAAATATATATATATATATATATACACACACACACACACTCACTGGCCACCTTATTAGGTACACCTGTTCAATTGCCAGGTAACACAAATTGCTACTCAGCCAATAACATGGCAGTAACTCAATGCATTTAGGCATCTAGATGAAGATGACTTGCTGAGGTTCAAGCCAAGCATCAGAATGGGGAAGAAAGGGGATTTAAAGGAGTTTTAAAGGCAGAAGTTTTTTTTATCTTAATACATTCTATACATTAAGATAAAAAACCTTCTGTGTATAGCAGTCTCCCCAGCACCCCCCTAATAACTTACCTGAGCCGCTTCTCTCTGCACTGATGTCCACGAGTGTCGTAGCTGGCCCAGACACTCCACCTGATTGGCTGAGACACAGCAGCGGCGCCAATGACTCTCGCTGCTGTCAATCAGTCTGTCCAGGTCGAGGCTCCATGTCTGAATGGATACACGGAGCTCTGTCTCGGCTCGGGTGCCCCCATAGGAAGCTGTTGGCTGAGGGGGCACTCACCGGAGGGAGGGGCCAGGAGAGCAGAAGAGGGACCCGAGAAGAGGAGGATCCGGCTGTTCTGTGCAAATCCAACTACACAGAGGAGGTAAGTATAACATGTTTGTTATTTAAAAAAAAAAAAAAGAGTCTTTACAAGTGACTTTGAAAGTGGCATGGTTGTTGGTGACAGAAGGGCTGGCCTGAGTATTTCAAAAACTGCTGATCTACTGGGATATGGGATTTTCAAGCACAACCATCTCTAGGGCTTACAGAGAATGGTCCGAAAAAGAGAGAATATCGAGTGAGCGGCAGTTGTGTGGACCAAAATGCCTTGTTGATGTCAGAGGAGAATGGGCAGACTAGATAATAGGCAACAGTAACGCAAATAACCACTTGTTACAACCAAGGTATGCAGAATACCATCTCTGAATGCACCACACAGCGAACCTTGAAGCAGATGGGCTACAGCAGCAGAAGGCCACAACGTGTGACACTCCTGTCAGCTAAGAACAGGAAACTGAGGCTACAATTCACACAGGCTCACCAAAATTGGACAATAGAAGAGTGGGAAAGCGTTGCCTGGTCTGATGAGTCTTGATTTCAGCTGTGACATTTGGATGGTGGGGTCAGAACAACATGAAAGCATGGATCCATCCTGCCTTGTATCAACAGTTCAGGCTGGTGGTGGTGATGGTGTGGGGAATATTTTCTTGGTACACATAGTTAGGTTGAAAAAAGTCCATCGAGTTCAAACTATAAAAGTGGAAAAAAATATACAATCCCATATACACAATCCTATACCCACAGTTGATCCAGAGGAAGGCAAAAAACACCAGTACTTTCTGTCCCAGTGATCGTGGTCACCAAGGCAAGTAGGAAGGGTGAATCTCTCCAATATAAACCACTGGATAAATAGCCAGCACGCAACAAACCTCAATCTTTTACTGAGGTCATACATTCAAAAGTTCAAGTACAGACATCTTAATCCCACCATACTTGATGACGTTCTGTTTTTAGTACTTGAAAAGCTGGAATGAGGTTTTTTTGTACTTGAATTAATGACCCTATGCATTTTTGTACTTGAACTGGTAAAATCATGTTGTTTGTGCAGAATTGGCGGATATATATATTTGTTGTACTTAAATTGGTAGAAATGCTTTTTGTAGTTGAACTTTTGTATTTGTGACCTCCATAAAAGATTGAAGTTTTATTTATTGTGTGCTGGCTGTTATTCCATGTGTATTTCACCATAGGCCAGGCACCCCACAGTAAGGCGCTAAAGGTGTGCAGAATGGATTGTTTACTAGAAATATAAACCAGAAAGGTGTTCTGACCCTTCCTACCCTATCCAAAACTACAAAAAATAGTTTTTGACTTTAGTTATACAACATTGTAAGACCACATGTATGTTACTATATTAAAGCGGTGGTAAACGTTGGGTGAAAAAAATCCTTCCTGCAAGGTAAAGACATAATGTGCTAGTATGGTTCGCGGGCTGGGGCCACTTGAATGGCCAAGCCGCAATGACGTCACTCCCACACATGCACACGGGAGTCGTGGCCACGACACAGAGCTCTGAAGGAATGGCACATGTATGCGCTGGTGATGTCACCGGCTGCTGCTCACCAGAATGTTTGTGGTGTTGCCTGACCATACTTATAGGATGAGAGAGCAGAGGGACTACATCAGTGCTGTGCTGCTGTCCCTTCCTGTTCCAGTCCAGGCTGGGTCTTGGACCAAGCTGTGTTGTTTAGCAATAATTGAGAAATGTGTGGTCTTGGACCTTCATTCTGCTTCTTGGTAGGCAGCTGAAATCTGTTCATTGCTTAAAAAGGTTATATATATCTAAGCATATGTGTGTGTGTGTGTATATATGTATATATATATATATATATATATATATATATATATATATATATATATATATATATTATACTCACCAGCCACTTTGCACCCTTTTTGTCCACAATCTGCTTCACTTTGACCACCTGATCACTAAGGGCCATAGTGACCGTGAAGGGTCCTGTCCAGTTTGCATCCTAGGAAGATTTGGAAACAAAGTTTTTCACCATAACCCTGTCTCCACTCTTTAAGCTAGTGGGAAGCCTTTCAGGCTGTTCCTTCTCTTTAGGTGCCATGTTATTTGCAGCGAATTGCAAAT
Source organism: Glandirana rugosa (assembly GCA_018402905.1). Taxonomy (NCBI): domain Eukaryota; kingdom Metazoa; phylum Chordata; class Amphibia; order Anura; family Ranidae; genus Glandirana; species Glandirana rugosa. The sequence continues at coordinate 866,112 of BLSH010105798.1, read as the reverse complement.
ATTCCTGTACCTGTTCTTACAGCTGGACTCTCTCTGAGGGGTACTCAGTATTGGATCTGTTGGATGGCTGAGGTTCATCATTCTCCCCGTCATCAACTGATATGGGGTTAATGAGGTACCTTTCGCTGCAGACCCTCGTATAGCCATCAGGATTGAAGGCAGATGTGTCAGCCAGTTCTTTCTTGATTGCAATACCATCTTCTTAAGCCTCTCTTTTAGCTCTGATTCATTCTCTCAACTATCCCCGCAGACTGTGGATGGTATGGCACGTGGAATCTTTGTTGTACTCCCAGCAGCTCACAAATATTTTTCATGATCCTGCCAGTAAAGTGAGTCCCCCTATCTGATTCTAGGACTTTGGGGAACCCCCATCTTGAGAATACTTCGGTCCACAAAGCTCTAGCTGTAGTAGTAGCCGAGTCCTTTCTAAGTGGTAGAGCCTCCACCCACTTTGAAAAGACATCCACCACTACCAACAGATACCTGTACCCTCCAGAGGCACTTGGTAATGGACCAACAAAGTCAATCTGCAGGTTCTCCCAGGGTCCATCAGCTACCGGTACCCTTGCTAACACTGGCTTCTGTCCCTTTGGCCTAGGGTTCATTTGTGCGAAGATCAAACATTCCTGAACTATCTGTGAGACTGTGTTGTCCATTATCTCCCACCAGTATCTAGCCTGTACAAATTTCAAGGTACCCTGTATACCCATGTGGCCTGTCAACCTGTGATTCTCACGGGTTAAAACCTTTTGATGCTAGGAGGGCACTACAAACCTTTGTCCTTCTGAAGTCTCTCTCAATAGTAGATCGTCTTGTAATACATAATTTTGGGGAGCATCCGCCGCTTTTCCTCTGATCTGCTTTTTGATTGAGCTCAAGGCCTCATCCTTATTTTGCTTATCTGCTAAGCACAGGGTAGGCGTCCTTAGCACTGGCAAGAGCCCATGTGAACGTGCTTTCACCTCCTGCGCCTCAAAATGATGTTCCTCCCCAGGCCTGTCTCCCCTCACCATCATAGGGTGTTCACTTGACTCCTATCATGGCCGCCTCCTTTGCCAGCTTATCTGCCTTGTTGCCCACGGTAACCTCCTCACCACCTCTTTGATGGGCTTTCACCTTAATGATAGCCACTCTCTGAGGCTCCACACTTGCTCTTTCCCATATGTCCCTGAGCACCGAAATATGTACCAAGTCTTTCCCTGAGGCATCACTGAAACCCTTTGATTGCCACAAAAGCATGTATTTGGTCAATGACCTTGTGACATAGGCGCTGTTAGAGAATATGGTTATGGGACCTGAACTGAAATACGTGATGGCCTCTCTCACTGCCTCCAGTTCAGCTCTTTGGGCAGAGAAGCTTCGAGGGCATTTGGTCATGATTTCCTCATTGGCCTGGGGGCACCACAGGGCATATCCTGTGTGAATACTTCCTCCATCCCAATATCTTGATCCATCCACCCAGGTTTTAAGATCTTCATTACCTGTTGCTACCCTAAACACCTCCTGTGTTCTGATCCGATGTACCTCCCCACAGTCGTGCTGCTCCCACTCATACTGCATCAATTGTGGGAGCGTGTATGTGGCATTGTGGGTCATGATAAGATTTCTGGGTGTTAAATCCACTAGCCATCTGGCTACCCTTTGGGAGGACACTCCACTGAGGGTATGTTCCAAAAGCGTTTTAATTGGAGAATGGGGTGTCTGAAGAATGATTTTGCCAAATCCCACAACGTGCTCTGTGGTAAGAACCGCCCAGTACACTTCCAAAAGGTTTCTGACACATTTGTCAAATCCCCTCTCTACCGGGCTTAGTATTCTGGATGAGTATCCAACAGGTACCCATTTGCCCTGCCTCTCCTGCAGCAATACTGCTGTTATTGCCACTGCAGAGGCATACACTTGTAGTGCAAAGGGCAAATCGGCATTCGGATTGCTTAAGGCCAGGGCCTGCATCAGACACAACTTTTAGCTTGGTGAAAGCTTGCTCATGCTCTCCCAACCAGTCTAAATGGTCTATTTCCTTCTTGTCTCCTTTGATAAAGTCATACAGGGGCCTTGCCTTTTCTGCAAAGCCTTCGATGAGGTCTCTGCAGAAACCAACCATCCCCAAAAATTGTTTCAGTGCAGTCTTAGTGCTTGGTCTTGGTCATTTCCTGATAGTTTCACATTTATTAGGGTCCGGAGTCCCCCCCCCCCCCGTGAAACAATCACACCCAAGAAACAAACTGAATCCTTCATCAATTGTGCCTTTTTGGGGTTTAATTTCAGACCTGCATTCTCAATCAGTGTCAGGAGCTCCTCCAGCAGAGCATAATGCTGCTCTTTTGTCTCTGTCTGAAGCAAGATGTCGTCCACATATTGAATGATGCATTCTGGCTCAGAAAATGTCTTCAGAATGTCCACCATGCAGATGTGGAAGTATGTTGAACTGGATTTGAACCCCTTGGCTAATCGACAGAATGCATACTGTTTCCCCTGAAGCATAAAGGCAGGTTTGTATTGGCTATCTTCATGTACGGGAATGGAAAAATAGCCATTTGATATGTCAATTGATCAGTACATCTTTGCTGAAGATTTCAGTGCTTTCATCATGTCCGGCATTTTCGCAACTACATTCGTAATAGACGGGGTACATCTGTTTAGCGCATGGAAATCTACAGTGGGCCTCTACCCCCCCCCCCCCCCCTTCTTTACTGGCCAAAGGGCTGCATTTGTTTTAGATTGGCACTCTTTGATTACATTTTGTGCCAACAAATTCCTCACTGTACTCTCTATGTATGGTATAGACTCGGGCGGAATTTTGTACTGACGCTGAGGTGGCGGATCAGGGCCCTCAGTTTTAACAACCATCTTTGAAACTTTACCACACTATGCTTTAGACGTTCCCCATACTTTGTAATGTTGCCAGAAGACCTCAGCCAATAGCTGGTCCTTTGTTCTCAGCAGTGCCTGTGGGTCAAGGATCTCATTGGGTTTAACTGATGCAACCTCACAGCTGTCCACGATCATGTGCACCTTGCCTTTATACCTAGACCCTTTCCACAGCACCCAATTACAGAGATCAAGAATCAATCCATGTGCTCCCATGACATCAGAGCCCAAAATAGTGCCCTCATGTGTTGGGGAGCGGAACAAACTGTGTTCCACACACAACCTCTATTTCTATGGGTACAGGTATTGACTGCTCAGAAGGTACCAGCGGTCCTCCGAATCATCGAAGGAAAATTTGTCTCCCAGTAGGATCCTTTTGAAGTTCGATATTTGTTAAGCTGACGGCTGCACCCGTATCCAAAAGAATATTTGTGTGATGGCCCCCTACCGCCCCTTGGATACGTGGTCTGCCGCCTTTGTCCCTTTCTAGTTGACATACTAGGGACAACCCCAGGGCCTGACATCCCTATTGCTTAAAATAAGAAATGGTTGGAGGCGGGACTTCATATTCCTCCTGGTTTTCTTTTCCCTTTGCTATCCTGTGTAACTCCCTCAAAAGAGGACCATATCATGCAGTGTCAGGTGCCTTGCTCAGCTCTGATGTCACTTTATCTGATGCAGGCTTTTGTTGCTGCTTCCTATGTAAAGGCTTTTTATCACCTGTGCCTCTTCTAGGTAATTTACAGTCCTTCATTAGATGGCCTGTATTTCCACATTTGTAGCACCTACCTGCAAATCTCACTCTCCCTTCACTTTTAACTACCTCCAAAATTCTTTTGTGTGGGGCCTATTGTCTTGATCAGTCTCCTGAACCCAGTCCCTTAACCACTTACCAACCGGAAGGTTTTGCAGCTTTAGGACCAGAGCACTTTTTGCGATCGGCGCTGCATTGCTTTAGCTGACAATTGCACGTTGCAACGTTGCACTCAAACTAAATTTGCATCATTTTTTTCCCACAAATAGAGCTTACTTTTGGTGGTATTTGATCGCCTCTGCGTCATTTCTTATCGCCGCTATAAACAAAAGAAGAGCAACCATTTTGCAAAAAAACCCAAATTTCTTACTTTTTGCTAAAATTCAAATACAAAAAAAAATATAAAAAAACATTTTTTTTTCACCGTTTTTGGCCGATTTAAAGAATTCCTCATATTTGCGATAAAAAAAATTGCAATCGACGTTTATTAATTGGTTTGCGCAAAAGTGGGCGCATTTACGGATGGTGAGAATTCATTTCTGGGGTTTTTATTTTTTTTTTATTTTTTACTAGTAATGGCGGCGATCTGCGATTTTTAGCGGTAATGCGATATTGGGGCCGACATGTCGGACATTTTTGACACTTTTTTGGGACCAATGACATTTATTCAGCGATCAGAAATTTAAATGTCCACTGATTACTGTATAAATGTCATTGGCAGTGAAGGGACAGGCTGTACA
>BLSH010105798.1:835906-861034 GCA_018402905.1 Glandirana rugosa | reverse complement strand
ACTCAGCTTTAATAAAGCAAGGGGCTCATTTACTATAAAGAATGTAGGAATGCTAACATAAAAACACTAAGAAAAAATATTATAGAGTATATGACACAAATAACATAAGGTGATACTTTACGTAAGTCGTCCTTGAGATGTGTATCTTAGGCTGGCTTGGTGACACAAAAAAGGAATTTTTAGCTGATCAATACTTTTTAAACTGTACTCAGTCACCCACCCACACACACACTCATATGTCAGCCTATATAGGATTCTGACCAATGGGAAAGAAAAACAAAGCAGTCTTTGTTTCTTCTGTATGTCCTCTAGGATGCATGCTTGTAGTGTCCACTAGAGGCAGTATATGTCCATGATTTGACCCGGGTCATTCTCCAGTGCCAGGTGGTCTTTTGATGTACTGAAACTCAGGATATGTTAATTCGCACCTTCCCAGGAGGTCTCATCTGGCTTTCTATACCCCTATACCTCACAGCAAGAGGCGTATGGATACCTCCTGCTAGGACATGGCTCCCCATTCATGACTTCTTATTACCAACACCCCGCTGGGTGAACTTGTGAATTCCAACTAAGCCAGATGGTTTTCTTAACCAGGCAGTAAAACTTCAGAATTATGATATTAAACCATTTGTAAATTCAAACTTAGGCCCAATGGCCTATCGACCAGGCAGTGACACTCCAGAATCATGATATTAAACCATGTTGCCTTCCAACACCTGTTCAATTGCTTGGTAACACAAATTACTAATCAGCCAATCACATGGCAGTGACTCAATTCATTTAGGCATCTAGATGTGGTCAAGACGACTTGCTAAAGTTCAAACCAAGCATCAGAATGGGGAAGAAAGGGGATTTAAGTGACTTTGAACGTGGCATAGTTGTTAGTGCCAGACGGGGCTGGTCTGAATATTTCAAAAACTGCTGATCTACTGGGATTTTCATGCACAACCATCACTAGGGTTTACAGAGGATGGTCTGAAAAAGAGAAAATATCCAGTGAGCAGCAGTTGTGTGGATGAAAATGCCTTGATGATATCTGCCAGCACAGTACAGACAGGGTTAATTATGTCAAACACAGCCTCCCAGCCAGCCATAAAAAATAACTAATTGGGAATATTCAATGCTGACATCATTAGAAAGGAGCATCTAACATGGTGAGCATCAATTTTACAAGCAAGTGTAACTAAAATTAAAAACCAATAAATCCGCACAAGGGACATAACTTGCAAGTCAGTAGGTGTCCCTTATGCTGATTCCTCTGCTGTTAGTAGAAAACCTCCTCTGTCTATGCTCCTCTCCACCTCACAATCTTCCAGTGCCATGGCAGAGAGCAGTGCAGGAATTATTATTGTTATTATTATAATACAGGATTTATATAGCGCTAACAAAGCAAACAGCTATCTCTGCAGCTGACCCCCGCCAGCTCTACACAGAGATCAAAGGCCACTGATCAGTCACCACTCTGTGCTTTGCTTCTCCAGTGCTCACTGGAGTGTTGGACTGTTGAGGGGTGGGATCAGCTGGCTCAGGCTCTCAGTGGCATGTTGGGAGACTCAGACATGCGGGTCAGGCATCCGGGCAGATCCCGACATTATTGACGGGATCCCTGCAGAGCCATGGACCGCTCTGTGTCGTCAGCTGTCGATGGGCTTTAGCCCGCTTGTTGGTTGAGTCTTGGTCACTGGAGGGCTGGCCATAAATCAACCTGGAAGAGGAGCTCCATCCAGTGGCAGGGAGGAGTTTCCGTGGGACTGGGGCCAGGCTGAAGGTGAGCATTTTTATTTTTATGTGCGCTGAGCCATTTCTTTTTAAATTAAAGTGGAGAAAGGAAGTTCTGCCTATAAAGTGCTCTTGCTCTTTTACTAGACTGGGTCTCTTGATTTTTTTTTTTTTTTCAATCAATACGTCCACTCCTTTATTATTTTCATATTATTATTTTATTTATTTTTATTCAGATAAATTGTTTTATTTTCTCCAATAAAGTATTGCATTTTATTTTTTTTAAACTGTTTCCCTATTCTGTTTTATCAATCTTGTTTTTTTTTTTCACGTCTCTGAAATTCTGCGGTAAAGTACTATTACAATCAAGGCTTTATTGTGTGAATAGTGCCGCTTATAAGCCTTCCCTTCATATTAGCATAATTACAAAGGTTGATTGTTTACGAACACTTCAGATAACCCCAAGTGGTCGCTGCTTTTCTCCTTCATTCTTGCTGAGTCTTAAGTAAAAACTGCAGTTTTATGCTGAAGTATAATAGCGTGTTTTTTTTTTTCTGTCTTTAATAAGATACTAGATTTTCTGAATTATTAAACTATATATAGGCTGTGAAAGGCGTTTCTGCTCGCCTTCCCTTTCATGGGATCACGCTGAGCTGGCAGTTTGTTGCTGGGGGGGGGGATGTTGTGTGGAGGGTACAGATGAAAAGTTTTGTTTTCCCAGTGCACCGTGAGAGCCTTAGTTTAGTATTGATTGTTTTTATCCTCTGTGTGATCGTACCCCGCACCGAGGCTTCGCTCAGAATGGTGGCTGCTGCAATTTGCACAGAAACATTGGAAAGCTGAAATCATCTGACCCAAAGTTGTTTTGTGTATTTTTGTAAAGTGCCGCAGTTGTTAAAGGAAACCTGTCCAGAGAGAAATACAGAAGCGGCTTGTGCTATTTTTTTCCCCCCAAAGGTGGAAGCTCCTCTTATCTGCTCCCCCCCACCCCTCCAGTGCCACATTTGGCACCTCTCAGGGGGGGAGGGGGGAACGGGTACCCGTTTTTGACAGGTACCCTTCACCACTTATGGGAGGCTGCTCCGCAGCTTTGCCGGTCCTTGGAGGTTCGGCCACCCTCCTCCTTCCAACCCACCACCGGGCCAGCTAGAAAGTGCAGTGCGCTTTGTGCATGCGCAGTAGGGAACTGGCTGGCAAGCCGGAAGGCTTCACTGCCGGTTTCCCTTACCATCAATGGCGGTGGCAGCACCCGAGAGCCGATCCAAAGATCAGCTGGGGTGTCGACATTGCAGGAACCCTGGAGAAGTAAGAGTCCTAATATTAAAATATATAATATGCATAAAATACATGTAGCTGCCGACTTTAATTTTTTCGTGGTGGTGGGGGAGACACCTATTTGAAGTGTAACCCCCATTTTATTGAGAAAAAAACAGTCCTGTCTGGGTGATCAATGTACATTGCAGGGATTTTAACAAACTTTGTAGCAAATTCCTACCTTTTTTTTGCTGTGAAGAAATAGCGTTGTTTCACCAGAAATTCATTCACATATTCATTCTAATAGGATGGGCTGTTTTATTATTAATCAGGATGCACTTTTTGTGCTCTGAGGAAAGCTGCACAGTCTGCTTCCCCTTATAAGTATTTAAAGTGATATGAAAGCGGTTGAAAAAAACCTGCAAGGCAATGGCATAATGTGCTAGTATGCATTGCATACTAGCACATTATGAAATACTCCCCTTGGAATGAAGCCCTCCTGTGCTGTACTGTCACCGCTGAGAAGGCTGACATGTTCCCCTGGTCGGTCTTCCCGGTTCACACGCTCCGGCTATGTGATTGGCCTGAGCCGCGATGACATCACTCCTGCATATGCACGCAGGAGCCCTCCACTTTTGGCACAATGCTCTGAAGTTCCGGCCGGACCTTCGGAGCACATGCGCCAGTGATGTGACTGGCGGCATGCAGGGTGAATATCTTCTAAACTACGCACATTTAGGAGATATACATTTTACCTACAGGTAAGCCTTATTATAGGCTTACCTGTAGGTAACAATGACCAAGCGGGCTTTACTACTGCTTTAAAGGCAAGTTTTGTTAATTTTTTTTTATTTATAACAAACATGTCATACTTACCTGCTCTGTGTAATGGTCTTGCTGAAATGTCCACCGTCATTTCATCTTCATCATCCTGGTAGATGGCAGCAGATTTTTATCAAGGATGTCTTGGTACATATTTCTATATCTATCTTTCTTCAGTGATATGAAGTTTTCCAGTACCGTATGCTGAAAAACAGCCCCACACTATGAGATTTCCACTTCCAAACTTCACTGTTAGTATGGGGGTGTTTTTGGGGTGATGTGCGGTGCCATTTGGCCTCCAAACCATGGTGTGTATTATGGCACACAGAGTTCAATTTTGGTCTCATCTCACCAGACTGTATTCCCCCAGTATTTCACAGGCTTGTCTAAATGTTAAGCAGCAAACTTTAAATGAGCTTCAGCATGCTTTTTCTACTACAATGGAGCCTTGCGTGGGGAGCGTGCATATAGGTCATGGCGGTTGAATGCATTACTTATTGTTTTCTTTGAAACAATTGTACCTGCTAATTCCAGGTCTCTCTGAAGCTCTCTACAAGTTGTCCTTGGCTCTTGGACAACTCTTCTGATAGTTCTTTTCACTCCTCTGTCAGAAATCTTGTGAGGAGCACCTTGTCTGGGCCAGTTTATGGTGAAATTATGTTCTTTCCACTTTGGCTTGTGGCCCCAACAGTGCTCACTGGAACATTCTGAAGATTAGAAATCCTTCTGTAACCAATGCCATCAGTATGTTTAGCAACAATAAGGTTGCAAAGGTCTTGAGAGAGTTCTTTGCTTTTACCCATCATGAGATTTTTCTTGTGTGATACCTTGGTATTGGGACACCTTTTTATAAGCCATCAGTTGAGACTGAATCATCTGATATTAATTTGCACTGACAAGGGGCAGGAATGTTTTCTTATTAGTGATAGATTTCAGCTGGTGTCTTGGCTTTCCATGCCCTTTTGCGCCTGGCTTTCTTCATGTGTTCAATAAGGATGGGCTCAGGCTTGTTCGGAATCGAGCGTGCCCGAGTCCACCAGGAAGTGAACCCTGCACTGTGCTAATCAGCAATGAGACACTGCCTGTGTCTCATTGAGACTGTCTCACTGCCTGTGATTAGCGCAGTGCAGGGTTCACTTCCTGGCAGACTCGGGCACGCTCGGTTCCGCACATGCCCGAGCCCATCCTTAGACCCCTTTCACACCTGTGTGAGTTGTCCTGCGATTTGGGACTGCAAAGTCCCATGACAAGTCATACCAGATAATTTCCGAAGAGTACCGTTCATATCTGTACGACTTTTAAATCATGCCAACTTCAAAGTAATCCCTGCATTACTTTGGTCCAACTTTGATGCAACTTGAGGTCCATAGACTTCAATGTTAAACCCTCAAAGACTCATACAAATCGCACCTGAATAATATAGCTGCGATTTCTGTACTACTTCTGTACGACTTTGTAATATGTTTTCATTGAGCCAAAGTAGCAACAAAGTCGGACCAAAGTCGTACTGATCCCAAATCGCTGTAAAATTGGGTCGCACAAGTGTGAAAGGGGCCTTAGTGTTCAATACTTTTTCCCTGTGTCATTCCATTTTATTGCACATAACTTAATTTCTGAATGTATTTGTTTTGGTTTCTTTGTATGTATGGATTGCATTAGTTGTTACTGACATGGAGAAATGTTCGTCAGTAGCACCTTTACAAATATATTTACCTAGAAAAATGGTGACATGTTCAATACTTTTTTTACCTCTGTAAATAAAGTGCAAACCCTTAGGGCCCATTCACACCTGAGCGTTTTGTAGCTCAAATATGCCTGAAGCTACAAAACGCTGGAGGGGAAAAAAAAAAATCAATGATTCTCTATGGAGATGGTTCACCTCTCCACTCAAAAATGCCTGAAGCCAAAAGCCTGACAAAGTCTGAAGCTCAAACAAGTTCTGGAGGTATTTTTTCAGGCAGATTTGGGCGTTTTTTTGCTTTTTACATTGGTGGCCTTTTGGCCTGTACAAAATCGCGGCAAATCGCACGACTTTCTGCCTGAAAAGGACGCGCTTAGGTGTGAACGCAGCCTTAGGCTTCGCTCACATTGGCGCACTACTGCGTACACCTGTGGGATGAGTCATGTTTGCCTGCATAGGGTTACACAGGTGTTCCATATATCCCTGTGCACATAGTCCCATTCATATCTAATGGGATGCAGCAGTTGCACAGATACAGCTGCTGCTCCCAGTTTGCCGTGGGTGTGGGTGCAAGACCATGTACGTACACCGTCTGCATTTGGGGCCATTCACGCATACAGCTGTCAAATAGGGAGCAGTTGCTGTGTCCCAATTGATATGAATGGGACTCCCTGCATGGGAATACCTCAAGGGGGTGAATAAAGTTCAGGAGGGCAGTCTTTTCAATATGAAACCAAAATCAAGAACACGGGGACATGACCTCAAACTAACTGGGGGGAAGTTCAAAACTAATCTTAGAAAGTATTATTTTACTGAAAGGGTGGTTGATGATTGGAATAAACTACCAACAGAGGTTGTGAGACAGTCAACAGTAAATGGCTTCAAACATGCTTGGGATAAACATAAATCTATAGTCAGACAACAAGGTTAATGTGAATACAAAAAAAACCCAAAAAAATAAAAAGGGGCAGACTTGGACTACTTTTCTGCCGTCACTTTTCTATGTTTCTAACACCTGTGCACTATCATGCAGACAAACACAACCCTTGCATGGATGTATGCTCTATTATGTCCATGTGAGTGAGGCCTTACAGGGAATGTGGACTGATCCTCTGTATGGAAACCCTCTGATTACCTTGCCGGGGAAGACTTCTCCCTATATAGATCTGGCTGTGCACATGCTTCAGTTATGTATTTAGTAGTTTGGATTGAGTGTCTCGCACATAAGGACCCATTAAGACATCTACATTAAACTGTTTTTCTTAGTGTGTGGTTTCTTTTGCATTTTAATTATCTAATGTGACTCATTGTGACTTTTATTCTGCTGCAGGCTCATCACACAGTCTGGAATAAACTGAGAATAAGAGCCCAAAAGCTGGTAAGCCTACCCACAATGCACCGCACACGTATAGTACACCGGCATCTTATGACACCTTTGTTGCACAGGATTAATGAAACATTCTAATGAAATAAACTTCCGTGGAGGAGAATTAGGAAAAACTGGCTCATAAAATGGCCCGGGTGATTGCAGATCCTTTAGTGCATTTTGTTATAGGCAAAAGCGGACTGCAGTGGGATAATTCCTCACATTTACAGCCTGTGGCATGTAAAATTAGACAGTCAGCAATAAAGTAAATATAAAATCTCTATCGCTGCCCCAAATAACGGCTCAGAGTTTAATTGTAGTAGACTTTTTTTTTTTTGGTTAATGGTATTTTAAGCCTGCATTCATATTTTCTGGTTGTTTGTGTACTTAGCTAAATTTAATTACCGCTACTTTCTCTGGTTTTCGTGATTATTTACATTTCTTCAAAATGTACGGGGAATTGTGGAACACCTGTACAGGAAAAAGCCCTGATGTGCATAGGAATTAGACTAAGTTGATTGTAACTGTCTTTCATGAACAGTGCAGCTCACTGCAACCTAATGTTTGTGGAGAGAAATATGAAGGATGTTTTTGTGTTTTAGCCTGTACAGAGTCATATGAGGACCTACAGCAGGGGTGCCCAACCGCTGGACTGTGTGTGGCCCGCGACCTCCTGCTCTGGGATGGTGGGTTGACAAGCCCAGATCGCAGGGTCCCAACCGGCCATCCCAGAGCTTCAGTGTGAAGAATGGAGCCAGCTGTATAGGAAGCATGCAGCTGCAGTAGAGAGCAGAGGTGATGCTTCTGGTATAGCGCCGGCTCCTGTCACAGACTGAGTGATACCAAATGCACCCCGCATGGGACAGCAGCAGCCAGTGATACCCACCTTGGGGACAGCAGCAGCAAACCATACCTGCCTTGGGGACAGCAGCAGGCAGCCAGCCATACCCGCCTGGGGGACGACCACAAGCCATATCTGCCTGGGGGACAGCAACAGGCAGCCAGCCATACGTGATGGGGGACAGCTGCAGGCAGCCACCCAAACCCGCCTGGGGGACAGCAGCAGGCAGCCAGCCATACCCGCCTAGTGGACAGCAGCAGGCAGCCAGCCATACCCGCCTTGGGCACAGCAGCAAGCAGCCAGCCATACCTGCCTGGGGGACAGCAGCAGGCAGCCAGCCATACCCACTTGGTGGACAGCAGCAGGCAGCCAACCATACCCGCCTGGGGAACAACAGCAGGCAACCAGCCATACCCACTTGGGGGGCAGCAGCAGCCAGCCATACATGCCTGGGAGACAGCAGTAGCCAGCGATACCTGCAGGAATCCTGAGGAAGAAGTGAATAATTGGAGTCATAGACTTCTGTAATGTGCGGGTTTGGTGTGCTTTCAGAAAATGCACCACATCTGCAAGATATAATAGAATTATATTACAAAGTGCAGCTAACCCGCAGCAAAACCACAGGTGCACTGCATTGCACCCGCAGTGTGGGTAAACTGCAGAGCACCAATGTGAAAACAGTCTTAGGCCCTTTCACACAATAAGTCCGATACTGTCAGTGGAAGAAATTGTGCCCCGTCATTGGTATCGGTGAAAGGAATTGTGCCCCGTCATTGGTATTAGTGAAAGGAATTGTGCCCCATCATTGGTATCAGTGAAAGGAATTATGCCCCGTCATTAGTATCAGTGGAAGAAATAGTACCCTATCTTTGGGAGGAATAGTGCCCATCATTGGTATTAGTGGAAGGAATCCCACCATTTGTATCAGTGGGAGGAATAGTGCCCCATCATTGGTAAGAATAATGCCCATCATTGGCATATCAGTGGAAGGAATAGTGCCCCATCGTTGGTATCAGTGGGAGGAATAATGCCCCATCATTGGTAATAGTGGGAGAAATCGTGCCCAATTGTTGGTGTCTGTGTGAGGAATTGAGCACATTGTTGGTGTCAGTTGATGGAATAGTGTCTTGTGTCAGTGGTAGTAATATTGCCCCAAGGGTCAGATAAAGGCAAGCACAAGGGCCACAGTTTGGAGACCACTGGCTAAGATGCTTCTAACTTTTTTCTTATATAGAGCACTAAGACCCCCATACTGTCTATACTGGAAGTAGTGTAGTAGTCCAATGAGAGTGGCTTAGTGGCCAGCAGTGAACTCTTATTGAATAGAAGGTTGACGGGTGGGTGTGGCTTCTATCACTAGTCAAGGCTTTTTAATAATAGACCTAATAGCAGCCACCTTGGGGTTGTTCTCTTAGCAGCACTTCATTCTGGAGACAGAGGAGGACAGATTCACATTTAACTTAAACAAAAAGTGGCATGTGGCAGCCCCTGCTTTTCTGTCTGACAAAAGAACGCATGAAGGTGGACACAGTATAGATTCTTAAACCAACCACAGACAGTACAATTTCTTTCCTGCAACCACGGGTTGCAAGAAAGAACATAGCTTGATTCCCCCACCAATACAGTTAGTGTTGATGGGGGGAATCCCTCCCACAAAGCTATTGTGTTCTCCACACAGTGATTTTTGCTAGTGGCTGGCAATGATCACTTGAAAAATCCGACATGCCTGTTATACACAAGTTGGTTAATCAACTTGGGTACAATCTGCCTGCCCATTCATGGCTCGAACCTTGAACTGTTCAGCAGGGACCGTCCGAGATTCGAACTGTCTATGGCCGGCTTTAGTGTGGCAAGCTGGGAGCACCAGACCAGTATTTTTGCTCATCAGTCATTAACAAGCACTCCATGTTTTAAACGGGATAACAAGTAGAATGGGAGTCACAATTGCAGTCTGATGTTGGGACAATTGGCTAGGCAACACCATTAAAGGTAGAAACCCAAAGCAAGGCAAGAACCCAAAGGAACACTGCTGAAGACTTTGCAGGAATAAGTGGCAGATCCCAGCATTCTTATAAGGCTATCACACAGCACATGAAATCCATAGGCGCATACTCAGATGTTCTTTGCTGTGTTATTTTGGGGGTTGGAGTGATCCTCATTTCATCACAAACAGGTTATGCAATATTCGAGAAACAAACAGGAACTATGAAACTGGGATTTGCTTGTTTTACTGACCTGAGAAAACCACCATATGCATGAAAAGCCAGTGGCAGCTGATTGTGTACATTGTTACATTGTGTAGACCAGTGGTTCTCAACCTCAGTCCTCAAGTACCCACAACAGGCCATGTTTTCAGGTTTTCATTTTATCTTGCACAGGTGCAGAGTCAATGGCTTGATATTTTGGACAGCTATTTTATCTAAAAGAAATTCCCAAAACATGGCTTGCTGGGGGTACTTGAGGACTGAGGTTGTGAACCACTGGTGTAGACTGCCTGAATATGTTGAAATTTAACCTTATAGTGTACCTCTCACCAGCACACAGTGAATTCAGCCATTCGTTCTGAAAGAATAAAGTTTACACTTCTTTTCTATGGGCCAGTATGCAACCAGTTCACTTGCAAGGGCATAACTATTTCTAGTTCTGTCAGATCAATGGTTACACAAACGTTGATTATGATGACTTGGCCCATGAATGACAGATGCCAGTACAGTTCTGTAATTGGCATCAGAAGGTTGGATTCAGCCAGTAAATAATTCTGTGCTGTGTTTTCTTCAGTGAGTCTCAATTACATTTCAGTCTGCAGAATCCCTGTACAATAGCTAGAAGGCAGAAATACTACAAGAATCGCCATGTCTGTAAACAAGACGTGATTGAGCTGAGCAAGGCCTGTCAGACCACATCAGTTGTACCTTTTATGAGGCAGTGAGGCTATCCAAGCTCCTGTAAAAGAAATGTGAGTCAGTGCCCAAGATTAACCGGGACTGCACTGAATCCTACTGAACAAAGGGACCTTTATCTTTTATTGTAATTCCTTTATGAAGTGTAAATATGTACATTGCTGTGCATCCAATAATAAAGCTACAAGCTCTAAACAAAATATGGATAAAACAGGACACAGGAGAAGAGTACTACCCAGCCTGAACAAGCTTTTGCCATCCAAGGCCTGCCATAGTCAATGCAAATTTCTTTGTAGCAACCACGACCAGAATGACCTTTAAGGTAGACAGGGGGAATCCCTCCCACGGAGCCATTGTCTTCTCCCGGGGGCTGGGGGGGGGGGCGGTGGAAGCCATCCCTGCTGGGAGAAGACAGTGATTATTGCTAGCGGCCACTTGCAATAATCTCATGTAATATCCTGCAGGCTGGTTGTACCCAAGTTGATCGATCAATCAGCTTGGGTACATTCAGGCTGCCCATTTGTGTTTCGAACCTTGACCGGTTCTTTCTGAATATGGCCAGCTTAAGTGTGCGCATACATAGGCAGATTTCTATGCAAAAATCAGCTTGTACTTGATGCAATCTTTCCCAGTTCAGCTGACTATGTTGATTTTTTCTCCTTAGTGCATGACATGCCTTGCTTTTACCTATGTCTGTGTAAAGACAGTGATCTTGGTTGAGGAGCAGGCCGTTGCTTACTCATGTGGGAGCTGTTGCTCTCATGACTGATGAACTGATGTCTGGGGAGGTGGAGGAAGCAATGTAAACTTAAATGTAAAATCTATCCATGGTAATATGTAGGGGAACAGTTCATTATGATAAAAAAAATCTAGTTTTTAACACATGATTGTTGTGACGTAGCATCATAGGAAAGCTCTGCGCGTTTTGTGGATATCTCCATTCGTCAGGAGCTGATGCACTTTGGATGTGTCTATAATTAAATGCCAAAAAAGATATATATAAGATGGCTGGTATAAAAAACAAAAACAACACCAGGAGAAGAGAGAGGGAAAAACAAAACTGGATCCCTGAGCTCTTACCTATGAATAAAAATGGGTTAGAAATTAGTAGTGTCAATAGCTGGAGGCAGTATGGAAAACGTCATCCCTGGGAGCTGAGGTGGGAATATCTGCAGCAACCAATGGCACACACACCAATGAAGAGACTTCCTTTGAAAGGTAGTCCCCAGTTATGTGATAGGTGATTGGTGCTGTATTTACTTCTGAAAAACGTATGTGAACAATAATATTGTATCAATAGAGTGATTAAGAAACTGGAGAAACAGAGATAATAGCCCAAAAGAGAACTTGTATCAGTGGCATATGAGTGAAGGTGAAACATGATAAAGATTAAGTATCTCACCATAGCAACAGTGATAGAGAAAGATTAGCATGTTTCAAACTAATAGGTAAAGTGAGCCAGAAGTTACCTTAGATTAAGAATAGAAAAACATAACCCGAGAGAGTGCATAGTGTCTCAAAAGTGCCATAGACAAGTAAGATGTGAGCTCCAGCAAGTGTGGTATAAATACCTGCGCCAAGCCAACAGGTCACCACCAACGTCACGCAGTGTAGACAATGGGGAGGTGGTGCCAATGCCTTTGCGGCATCCGACGTGCAACAGTTTGCTCTGAAGCACATGGGCTAAAGCAGCAGAAGACCACATCGGGTGAAACTCCTGCCAGCTAAGAACAGGAAACTTAGGCTACAATTCACATAGGCTCACCAAAATTGGACAATAGAAGAGTGGAAAAATGTTTGCCTGGTCTGATGAGTCTCAATTTCAGCTCCAACATTCAGATGGTAGCGTCAGAATTTGGCATAAACAACATGAAAGCATGGATCCATCCTGCCTTGTATCAGCGGTTCAGGCTGGTGGTGGTGGTGTAATGGTGTGGGGGATATCTTCTTGGCACACTTTGGGGCCCTTAGTCCCAATTGAGCATTGTTTAAACGCCAGGCCTACCTGAGTATTGTTGCTGACCATGTCCATCCCTTTATGACTACAGTGACCCCATCTTCTGATGGCTCCTTCCAGCAGGATAATGCACCATGTCACAAAGCTCCAATCATCTCACCACTGGACAATGAGGTCACTGCACTCCAATGGCCTCCACACTCCCCACATCTCATCCAATAGAGCACCTTTGGGATGTGGTGGAATGGGGAATTTGCATCATGGATGTGCAGACGACAAATCTGCATGATGCTATCATGTCACTATGGACCAAAATCTCTGAGGAATGTTTCCAACACCTTGTTGAATCTATGCCACCAAGAATTAAGGCAGTTCTGGAGGCAAAAGGGGGTTCAACCTGGTACTAGCAAGGCGTACCTAATAAAGTGGCTGGTGAGTGTGTGTGTGTGTGTGTTATATATATATATATATATATATATATATATATATATATTTATATATATATATATTATACACACACAGTGCCTTGAAAAAGTATTCATACCCCTTGAAATTTTCCACATACAGTGGGGCTGCAGTTTTGCCCAAACGTTTAGTTATCCTTTGAGACGTGCTGCTATTTAGATCGCCCGCTAGACATCAACCTTCAGGGGATCGAAACAACCCTGGGAGTTCTAAATGGACCCATAAACAAGCCTGTAACAATTAAACTGAAATAAAAAAAAAAATAAAACGAACATTTGTGTTCCTCTAGAGGATGTTTTCTCAGCGACAACCAAATTGGAATGAAAGGAGCAGGACACAGACCATATCACTGACATACTTCTGCTCCATTACTCATCCTTCTCTCTCTGACCTCATTGGCAGTTACAGGATTTTCCTGCTGACCGAGAATTCCCCCAGCTATAGAACCGTCAGTGTCACTGCTTCTGTTCTTATTTTCATGTTGTAAACTATCATTGGAAAGTGGAGTATTTTACAGAGTGTGTGTGGGGGGGGGGGGGGGTGGTCTGTTTTAAAGGACCTTGATTTAAACTTTGCTTGTAAAGGTTCATTTGAATGGTGTCAGATTCAGCAAGTTTTCACAAAGAATTCAGCTTTTTTGGAGAATTTAAAGCTGAACTCCGGGCAGATGTAACCCACAGATTAATGCAGCTTAGTATTCCTGGATGCATCATTAAAGTAGAAGGAAAGGCTATAACAAGCAGCCTTTAAAACCTTGCCTCCCCACTGCTCTTACTGTATACTTCCTGTATGGAGTTTGTAAGAAATCTCAATGGAAATACCTTTTTCTTCTGTGCAAACAAGCGACCGCAAAGCTCTGGCAGGTGTGTCTGTTGGCGCGTCTAGTGACCATTAACTCTTTCAGGGCCAGCAATATTTTAGAACAATGGACTTTGATGATGCTGTAAGGTTTTAGAAACGTTGTCGGGGCTGCAAAGACACTTTCACCAGAGCTTTGCAGTCACGTGTCCACTGGGTAGAAGATTAAAAAATTGTGTTTTCTTTGAGATTTCTTACAAACTGCATACAGTGAGGCTTCACACAGGGGCAATCCGACTTCATGCGCGACTTTGCCAGGCTACTTGGGGGCAACTTGCAGGCAACTTCAGGCTTGACTATGCAAGGGAGGGAGGGGCTTGCCCTGCATAAATTATTTTCTTTTAATTGTAAAGTCGCTTACATTTAGATGGGGGATCCGACTTGGAGGTGACTTCTATTGAATTCTATGCGCACAAGTCGGATAGAAGTCGCCTAGAAGTAGTACAGGAACCTTTTCCGAAGTTGCTCCAACTTCAGTAGTGTACATAAAGACGGCTCCCATTCATTTCAATGGTATTTCAAATGTCAAGCGACTTGAGACGACTCAAGTCGGATCGCAAGTCGCCCCTGTGTGAATGGGCACTTAGAGCAGTGCGGAGGAAATATTTAAAAAGCAATGTAAGTATTTAAATTTATACTGAGTATTTGCTTTTTAAATCCCTGTACTGCACGGCTCTGACTGGGAGAGGGAGAAGCAGTCCAAGGAGCCAGTCAGTTGTGCTGAGGTGCTCATGTGCCAACAAGGAACATGTTGCTAGGTGTAGAGAGCAGGGTGACAGAGAGAGATAAGTCTGCTGCTTCTCCTTTCTCTGCCAGTCACAGGCTAGGGGAACATACCTGTAAGTGAAAAATCCGGCCTCCTAACCTGCCTGGCAATGCTGTGCTGTGTAGCAGAGCTCTGTAAGCACTGGTTCACGTTGGTGCATTTTGGAATCAAATCGCATGCCAAATCAGCGGCAATTGCCGGCAATGACCCTGCCCTAATCGATGCATTGCTGCATTTGCGGCGCCAAACTGATTTCCAAAAGTAGTTTCTGTACTACTTTTGGCGAGTTCCATTGACATCTGTGCAGTAACCCGCACAGATGTCTCTGAAATCGCACCTGAAATCGGGACTCACATGTGGGAATGAAATGGTGCGAGTTCAGCTGAACTGGCACAATTTCTTTCCCGCACCAATGTGAACCTAGGCTTAATCCCAGATCTGGGTGGACAGAAATACAATCATTTGGCAGGTAAATCCATATTTGTAGTTTTTCCTGTGTATTTAGCAATTTGCCTGGTGTTCAGCTTTAGGCCCCTTCCACACAGCACAGTCCCTATTGGAGTCCGCCTGCTCAGCGGAGGAATCTAATCGCTGATTCCCGCTGAGCAGGCGGATGACTGGTCCGTATCTGCTCCACTTATGCAGCACGGACACAGACACAGCCTGCTTTCTTGTATGGGCAGTTGGATGTAAACTAACCATCTGTCCGTTTACACCCAGCTGCCATCTGATCCAATCTGCCAGGGGTATCTCCATCTGTCTGTAGTTGATAGGATCGGATGTTGGTAGGTGTCAGTAGACACATGTCCGTTGACACCCGCCGCTCCATGGAGGAGACTGGAGGGTCTGGTCAGGTCTACCTGAAAAACTGGCAGGTAGACCCGATCGGTCCACTAGTGTGAAAGGGGCCTCAAGGGCCCTCTATTGAAAAAATATTGTACTCTGGTAATTATATATGGTTAATATTTGTAATAATCGTATTCAGAATATGAATGCCTTTTTTATTTCACATGCCTTTATATATTTTCTCCATCTTTATAGGCAGACCAAGCAGTCCAGAAAAATTGACAGTTAAAGAGGTTGAGACAAACTAGCATATCATTTTATTAGCACTGGGACATAGGCAAAACACAGGTTCCCCTTTAAGCATGCTTTGGGTCCAATCTAGATTTACAGAATGCATATTTTAAAGTATTTTAATTGAATATTTTGAGTTATGTTTTTAATTTTTACTTTGATGTAATTTTAATGGACCTTTATTGGACTTTTTCAAATGTTTATTCGACCATATTTTTTTGTTGTGTTAAAAGTAGAAGTTTGTAGATTAGCCCCTAGAGAGAGAATACGTTAACTACTACTGCAGCCATTATGCCTTGCTTTTTAACAGCTGTTGAGATCAGATATTAGCCACATAGGGAGTGCATTTCTTTCTGTGATTTGGTTGTTACAGTTATTTAAATCAAACTGTACTCTTTTATTTGTGTATATATAACAACAGCACTGGAAAGATTATGCTTTCTTTTTTTGACAACATTCCTGGCTGTAATTTTATATTTTTAATGTCCAATCCTATATATATATATATATATATATATATGTACATACTCAATGGCCGCTTTATTAGTTACACCTGCTGGTTAATGCAAAACCAGACCGTTATTGTGGCTGCAACTCAGCTCATGTAATAAAGCCTGTAGACATGTTTAAGAGATTCCGGTGTCTTTTAACTTTTCTTTTTTCAGTGGAATTTTTGTTAAAGCGGAGTTCCACAGGTTTTTTTGTTTATGAAAAGTCAGCAGCTACTGACGGCCCCGCCATTCCTAGTGTGGGCGCCCGGCTTCACGGGCGGGCACGCACTGCGCATGCGCGAGTCGCACTGCATGTTCCTAGTGGCCAGGCAATCTTCTGGGACCTGTGACGTGTCCCAGAAGATTGCCAGGAGGGAGTGGCCGCCTAGGAGGAGAGTAGGAGTCGTCTAGGTGGCCAGGAAGACAGAAGGAGGAAGTGTGACAGGAAGTACCTGTCAAAACAAGGTACACACATCCCCCCCCCAAAGAAAAAAAATGACATGCCAAATATGGCATGTAAGGGGGGAGGAGTGCTTAAAGCGGAAGTTCCACTTTTGGGTGGAACTTCGCTATTTTGGCCATACTTTATCAAATTTCTTGGGACATCCTCTGTTACAGTAGGTGTCTTTATATAGAAGAAGAGCATTGTCAACCAATTGCATCCACAAAGCCACCGTGGGCAGGGCAGGTTTTTTTCCATGGAAGAGTGATAGACTTTTGAGTAGAATAGGAGAAGTCCAGGCAGAGTCGGTTCCGCCAGCTTTTCTACAAGACCCAGTAAACAAACTTTTGCAGAGGAGGGGAGGACCACACCAGAGACTGAACGGATAAACTGAAGGACTGATTCCCAGAACTGAGAAATGGCAGGGCAGGACCAAAAGATGTGCATAACATTTCCAGGGGAATGAGAGCACCTCCAACAGCTCTGGGAGGCACTCAGGTCCATTTTGTGGACTCGTTAGTGAGTGAAATAAGCCCTGTGGACTTTTAAACTGGATGTGTCTGTCTCTTAGCGAGACTAACTGCTTAAAGTGGATGTAAACCCAATTCATGAAATTTGAGTTGGGAACATAGATCTGTAGTGTTTTGTCATCTCTCTTCAAAGCACTATGTCCCGTAGCTGTCTCTTTTTCAGTTCTTCTGTTATCAGCCTGACAAGTTCTCCGTCACATATGATAAAAGCAGCTGGAGTTTTGTGTTGGGGCTTAGCAGAGCCCTGAACTATACAACGAACAGAGCTGAGAGTCTCTACCTATGAGGAGAGGGGGTGTGCGCCTTTCCTCCAATCAGCTATCTTGGCTGTATGCCCAGGCTTCACTGCAGTGATAACTAGGAAGAGAAGATATCCTAACACAATCTGCACTTTCTAAAGGATATATACAGCAGAAGACAGCAGATATGCATATAAAACTTATGTATGGAGATTTGTCTAATTTCTGTGTATCATCTGCGGCCTTTCACTTCACTGGATATATGTGAGGGTTTACATCCACTTTAAAAGGGAAGGCCCAAATGTCGGACCGATCGTCATCATCCAGATCCGAAATGTCAACAAGCCACCTCTGCCAGTGAGAGGGCATATTCTTAAGAGTTACCATACATAGGTGGTTGTACAATGCAGAAGTAGGCTTAGTTGAACAGTCAGACCGCAGAATGTGTTCTAGATCCAAGGAGAAAAGGCTTATGGATGAGCGAGAGAATTGGCTACCAAAAGCGTAAGAGACCTGCCAGCATCGAAGGTAATGGGTGGACTGAACATTGTAAGCGGTACAAAGAGTGGTAAATTGAGTCAGTTGCCCATGAGCTACAATTTGGGAAACTGTTTTAATCCTGGCTTATGGGTCTGGGAGTGTGTAGAAATGAGGTAGATTAGGATTAAGCTACAAAGGATTATTTGGAGATACGATGTGTGATGAGCAGGATTCAAAGCTCAGTCCCTCTTTTCAGGCCCTAAGAGTAGTGTGCATGGGCAGGGTCAGCTCATACTGGGCTTTTGGGCCCCTAAAAAGGAGGGATTGCCATGCTTCTAGAGAGGAAAGGCCCGCTGCCTCCCGTACAGTTGCTGTGTTAGATGTATCAGGACATGGCCACCAGTGGACAGTAACAATTGGGAGGCAAGAAAATACTTTATTTATTTATTTTTTATTTATTTCAGGTACTTATATAGCGCTGTCAATTTATGCAACGCTTTACATATACATTGTACATTCACATCAGTCCCTACCCTCAAGGAGCTTACAATCTAAGTTCCCTAACTCACATTCACACACATACTAGGGCCAATTTAGAGAGGATCCAATTAACCTACCAGCATGTCTTTGGAGTGTGGGAGGAAGCCGGAGTACCCGGAGGAAACCCACGCAGGCTACTTGAAGAAATGTGGCAGAGCCATGCCCAATTTGTGAGGAGGTTCTCATCAAAGTAGTTCATTTATAATGGTGCGGGCAGGGACCCCACAGGAAGGAGGATATCGGTTGGCTAAGTTTAACAAAAAGACACTTTGGGATCCATTGTGGAGACTTTCTAAAAATATAAGTGAATTTAGGGAGAATCTTCATTTTCAGTAGATTTACTCGACCCAACAGTGACAATGGCATGTTCTCCACGCCTTAAGCTTTACCTTAACATCATTTAGTATGGGCAACACATTTAACAAAACAAAATCAGCAGCATTACGAGAAGCAATAATACCCAAATATCTGAATTTCTCAACCCACTGCAGAGAATTAGCAGGAGAGGCAAGGGTAAGTGCCCCTGGGTTAATCGGGATTTGGGAGCCACAGTGACTTAGCCCAATTTAGAGCAACCTGCAGTTATTAATCATGGTAATTTAGGACTAGAAGGAGGTCACCTGCGTACAGGGCCATAGTCTCATCCAGCCAACCAATTCAAAACCTTTTTTGTCATAGGTGAAGCACGTAGAGCTTTCGCTATAGGTTCCGGTGTCTTTCAACTTTACAAAAGAGTGGGGTTTTTGATCTAAGCAATTTTCGCCATACAATGAATCTTGTTGGCAGATATGGAGGTTGGAGCATCTTAGAAACTGCAGACCATCTGGGTTATATTTGTGCGCACTCTAGAGATAATGTGAGAAATTAAAAAACCCAGGTACCTTACTTCTTTTACCACAAGAGGTCAGAGAGCACCCTAGCTTGATTAATGTAGATGTGAAGCCTAAGGTTTTGTAAAACAAGCAGATCATTCTCGAATCATAAAAAAATGGTCTGTGCCACCAAAGGTGCAAAATCATCTCCCAAATACCTTTTTAATTGCAGCTTAATTGAGCAAGCTCATGTTCCTCCCTCAGTTCTGAGACCTGTGCATGGCCTGCGCAGTGGGCAGATCTGAAGCCATAGCAGCAGGTCACCACTAGTTCTCAAATTTCAAATACCAGCAGCCCAGTGGGATGATGTGCACAGACTTATAGGAACATGGTTACTTGGCACAGCTGCCTATAGTCCAGCTGAGGGGAGCATGCATGGTTTCTGCTGCATTGCAATGGGTGGAAAGGCAATAATAGAAAAGACTAGGCAATCTAGATGTACAAATTCATGTTACAACATATATACAAATGTTTTAGGCTGGGTTCACACCATTGAGAATTGGTTGCGGGTTCCCTGCATCCAATTCGCAATCGCAGGAGATTTTGACCGGCTCTCTATGGAGCCGGTTCACATATCTCCGCAGCAGGTCCGGTGCGTTCCACAAAAAGGCTGTGCGACTTTTGGTCTGTTTCAGGTCCGAATTCAGCCCAAAATTCGGGCTGAAATCGGACCTGAAACGGTGAACCAGGACGCACCCGACCCCTGCAGTGAGCTGCATGCGGTTCATATGTGAACCCAGCCTTAGGGTTTGCATACACTTTGAGGAGGCAGAAACTCTACAAATAGCCATGCTTTACAACAACAGTGTGCTTAATCCTGTGTCTCAATGCAGAAATAGGCTATAGTACTGGAAGTCTACATTGGACTAGTCACTTTATAACTGGTCAGACCAGGCAACTTTTTACATTTCTGTTGAAACATGCAGATGTTGGGGACAATTTATATATATATATATATATATATATATATATATATATATATATATATATATATATATAAAGCATTGAGTGCTTTAGAATGAAATGTACTGAGAGCTTTGCAGCAAGATAATGTAGCTGACAAACATACTTGAACCTGTTGAGTTAGCATGGCTGAGTTCCTATATTACAGCATCTTTCTGGAACCTTGTTGAACCCACATATAAAGTGTTCATGCTGTTCTGCAAGGTAAAAGAAAGAAAGTCTTACCTGGTACAATTTTGGTGTACTTGATAAAGTGGCAAATGATTGAATGTTCTTAGGGCAGACATATTTGCCTATTACGTATAAATATTGTGCTTCTTGCCACACACTTTTCAGTGCAAGTCTTTGGATCTGGCCAAACTGTTTAAACAGTACTCAACCTACCAGTGTTCTCTGCAAAACACATTCTCACTGTCTGGGAAATAGACCTGGAACGGCTACTGCTGCCCATTTCCAACATGGCCGCGTCCAGCTGCCTGTACTAGTGGGCATGCGCCGACGCACACGAACGAACGTTCCGTCACGAACGCGGGGACGCACAGGGCATGCGCAGTAGCAAGCACATTGGCGCCCTTTGGGCTATTTAAACCTGCCACTAACAGAAGGACTTTGCTGGATTATCTCTCAGCTCCCCTGTGATTCCTGTGTTCCTGTTTTCTCCTGATTGATCTCCTGTTTACCAGACTCGGCTTGTCCTGACCCTGCACCTGCTCTCCAGTCCTGATCCTCGGCTTGCTTCCTTGACCATTCTCCTGGCTTGTCCCGCTGCTGGCTCTACCAATTCTGCAATCCTGCGCATCCTTGTCCTGGTGCACCGTTCCAGCTGCTTCCTCTGATCTAACCGTGTATGACCCCGGCTTGCCTTCTGACCTTGTCTCCAGCTGACTCCCCACGGAGCCTTAAGCACGCTAGCAACCACCAGCTGTTCCTGCAACTTCCTGCTACACAGTCGTCTGGAATTACCTGCTGGCGACCCGTGCTTCTTTGGGTGCTGCTCCCCGTCTCAACCTCAGGGTAGCTGTGCACTTAGCCGCAAGGGAAGCCCTCTAACATCTCGGCCTCACACCTGCTTCCTGACACTCACCCATGCAGCGAATCCAGCGTTGACCCACTACAATTTGCTGTTCATGTGCCATACAACAGGTCCTGCGCTGCCCTCTTGGTCCTTTTTTAGCTTGCTGCCTCTTCTAGTTGAAGGCATCCAGCTCTGAAGAAAAAGCAAGAAAAGCACTACTGCTTGATGTATAAGTCCATGAGCTGGAGTTCAGTGCTCTAGCCAGGGTGTTCAACTCCCACAGATAGGTAATCCATGTCAGGAGAAAAGCTGGCAGCTCGGCGTGCTCTGGAATAAAAGTTTTTTATTAGCTACATGGGTGCGGGTACAGAGTATACTGACGCGTTTCGGCTAAGAAGCCTTCATTTCAGCTGTGATGGCTCGCGTGGGCCTGCCCCAGCTGCTCTGTGTGCCAAACCTGTAGTCTTCTGGGAGATGTTATGTACATATCCTAGGAGTCTGCAGAACCAGTGACACGTCTTTCCTGACCTGGGTTGGAATGGTGGCAGGGGAAAAAAAAATTCCTGCATTTTTGCTTGGGAAGGGTTGGGATGTGTGTTCAAACGAAGCAAACTCCCTTTTCTGCTTTAAGAGTCGTCAGCTCTATGTTGGCCCTTGCCCATACTTAAGCCGGCCATAGATGGTGTAATTATGATTTCAGGAAAGATGATCGCTCATTGGGGGAATCCCTCCCATTGAGCTATTGTGTTTTCCTGGCAAGAAGAACACACAGTGATTATTGCCAACAGCAATAATCGCATAAAAAATCAGACAGGCTTATTATACCCAGGTTGATTGATCACTTGGGTACAATCAGCCTGTCCATACATGGTTCAATTCTCAGCCGGTCCCTGCTAAACCAGCCGAGATTCTAACTGCTCTGTCCCGCTTTAGTGTACGGAGAGCTGGTAGATATATGCACCAGCCTGTCTGAATCGGCAAACAAAATAGGCTGCATTAAGTATTATTTGCAAATTATTAAGATACTAGATTAAATATTGTGTTTTGTAGTGAACATTTATCACTGTTTTAGCCCTTCAATGTTAGGGGAATGAATATCTATTCTTTATATTGAGGCGAATACAAAGTGTCAGGTTCTCTTTAACAGTATGACACGTGTTC
Organism: Glandirana rugosa; assembly: GCA_018402905.1. NCBI lineage: Eukaryota > Metazoa > Chordata > Amphibia > Anura > Ranidae > Glandirana > Glandirana rugosa. Next base: position 838,595 of record BLSH010105798.1, on the reverse strand, counting down.
AGTGAGGCAGGTGTTAGCTGTAGAGGTCCCTGTAACAGTCAGCAGTGAATTAGACATAATATATGATTTAAAAAATATATATATATTCTGAGGCTGCTGGAGCAAGAATCATAATATAATTGGGCTGGTGGCTGGGGTGTTCATAAACACGTTTCTGTGGATGCCAAATTTTGTTGCATTTAAATAAATATCAGCCCCTTGCGTCCTCGGCAGCCCCGTGCAAATTCCTTGGCAGACAGCTTGATCATATAGTTCATGGCATGAATATATAATTAGCACTTTATCATTTTAGTTGCTAAAGTATGTTTACAATTATATTTTCTTTCCCACAGGTCACAGAGAAGCAGAATACACAGCCTGAACCTGCTGTATAACTCAGATAACACTTTGTTTTCTCCTCCTTTTTTTATTTTTATTTTTTTACTTTTTTTTTTTTTCAGAAAATAAACTTTTTTTCCACCGTCTTTCAATTTGTATGTGTACTTAATCAAAGTATAAAATTGCCCAATTTGTAATTTTTTTATATAGTTCCTAATGCAAATATTTCTGTGAGCTCCTTATTGAGAACTGCACCTTCTGGAAGAGTGGCATGAAATGTTTTAGTTATTTGCTGTCTATTGAGAACGTGTATGTAGAAAAAATACGAGAAACCTGTTTTTATTTCCTAAGAGTACTCCCAATCTCAATTTATAGCCCTCATATACACTGTGAATTAGATGTTCTACTTTCTTGTGTGTTTGATTGAAATTTTACAGTTTGATTATACAACTTGTGTAACATTTTCAAGCTTCAAAATCTTTTACTGATAGGTTTCATGCACACTAGCTGATAAACGACCATTTTTGGTCGTTTGGGCGTTTTTTTTTTAACAGCCCAAAACGCCTCTTTATGTTATCCTATGTGTCCATGCACACATGGACGTTAATTGTAGTTTAACAGCAGTGGCGTTTTTAGGCTGTTATAACACCCTGAATTAGCGTTCAAAAGTCGTTCTTCTGACCATAAAATAAGGCTAAATGCCGATAAATTACCTCTCGTAAACGGCCGTTTATTGCCGTCCGACGTTCTTTGTAGTCAATTTCTAAGCAGCGTCTCCTGCCTGACGCCCAGAGAGCCCAGATAGCGTCCAGTGTGCATGGAGCCTTAAAGTTAAAAAAAAAGTAGGTTGTGTAAGTTTCCACCTGACCTCCCAAATATACCAGCTTTGAACATTTGGATTCTGAAGTTTGACCATTGGTAAAATTGCTGTAGCTGCACAGGGTTACTATGTTCAGAAGAAAAAAATACAGCCATGTCCAGCACATGGTTAACCTACTTTTTAGTTAACCGAAGTTCTCAAACAATGCAGTTTAAAAAAAAATAAAATAACATGTTAAAATGTCCATTTGAGAGAGAAAACCTGTACTTTTCAAGTGGCTGTGTAACAACAAGTCGTCTTGTGCCGTAGAGCACCACAAGAAGTGAAGTTGTTGGCTTTATCAGCTGGTCTAGCATCACACTTGTACCGTCACAGCTGGTGGCCCGTATGGTTTAATTTGTCTATGTATAAGTAGTATGAGTAGCTGATGCAGGTGCTGCTATGGGACTTCCCAGTTACTTTGCTGAGATCTTTAAATCTTACCATTCTGGCCGTCTTCCAATAGCTCGAGCTGCTTTGTGGTCTTGTAGTGAATTATATTTGCCCCAGGAACATCTGTTTTGTCAGACCTGAGCTGACTTTCCTGGCTGACCTCTCACTCTGCTCAGGCACTTACCAAGAATCCTCTCTCTCCTTTTTGTTCTTGCATTGTAGAATATTTGCAGTATGTGCAATAATAGGCCATGTTAAATAGTTTTCTAGGTTTATCCAGCGTATTAATACACTGTTTCATACTATTACCCTCTATATTTTAACATTTGTCTAGTGTTGACAGTATTCCTTCTGGACTGATCTTTCTCTGACACTTTTTAGAAATAATTTTGGCCATACTGATTTTTCATGCATGATCCAACTATTTTAATGCCCGATTGAACTTTCATTTTAAATCAATGCATTCCAGGTGCATCAAAACAAAAAGTGTTTAAAGTCTTGTAGTTTGTTGTTAAAGGAGTTGTAAAGGCAGAAGTTTTTTTTTATCTTAATGCATATGCATTAACCACTTGACAACTGGGCACTTAAACCCCCTTCCTAACCAGACCAATTTTCAGCTTTCAGTGCTCTCACATTTTGAATGACAATTACTCAGTCATACTACACATGGTGGTTTTCTTTCGAGATAAACACACTTTTTTTCCTGCTTTTAAAGTAAACCCATGTCACATCATACTGACTCATTAACAGTAAGTTTTACACTCTCGTGACTTTCGACTTTTAACCAGACCAATCCTTCCCCCAAATTCACGGGTCAACAGTTCACCAATTACGTATACGTAATTCTATTTTTTTTTGAAGACGGAAATGTTGAGGAAATTGTTGTTTGATGTTCTGAAATTTGTGAAAAACAAAACTACGTGGACCTTACGTAACTAAATTTTACTTTCAAGTTAGCCCGTAATTTTATCAACCTAGTACGTACTTTTTAGTCATACCGGTTTTAATAAAGATTTTTCACAGTCTCTTTCTAGTCAGGTCTTCCTTATGACAGTTGTGATCTGTTTACAATTTTATATCTCCCATTATCATACTTTGTCACATAATTATGCGACCTAT
>BLSH010105798.1:811126-825092 GCA_018402905.1 Glandirana rugosa | reverse complement strand
GCTGCGGCTTGGTCTCCCATGTATGTTTCCACATAGTCAACCCTGTTTCCCAGGTCATTGATGTCAGCTTGACACTTCTGTAGAGAAGATAGGATGTCTTTTTGAATGGAGGACTTAAGAGAAGTCAGCATGTCTTTTAAGAGGACATCTGACACGGGCTGCCCTGAGGTGGGATAGTTAAGGAAGGGATCTGGTGAGGCGCTGCGTGTTTCTCTTTGTTGCGGCCTAGCCGCACTCACCTCCATGTGGTGGGTTTCTGTTCGTTCCTCTGGAGAGATAGTTCTCTGTTTCGATTTCGCCGGACTCCTGGTGGTTGGAGTAGAGGCAGCTGAGGAGCGGTTACTATTCGGAAGTGGAGCGGCTAATGCTAACCTTCGTTGCTGTGCCTCCGACATTATCTCCGCACCGATCGTTCGTTGCAAGTTCGTAGGCTCCGGGCGGGCGCCATCTTGAGCTCGTTGTCCGGTCTGAGGGGGAAAGAAGTTTTTTAGCCTGCTCGGCTGAGACGTTGGTTCCTTCCTTCTTCTTCCCATATCTAAATCCTGGGATGGTTAGGGGTCTTTTTGTCCTAATTTAGCTGGGAAGCAGTCGGTATAGGTCCCACTATTCCTGGATTTCCCTGGCTGTGTGGCGGAGCTCCGGTGTTAAGCAGCCAACTCGGAGTCCGCTGGCCATGCCCCTAAGTTATCAGGTCTTAAGCCTCGTACCTATGACCGTTTGCATACGACCGCTCGTTACACGATCATCCGACCGTTAGTACGCGCCATTAGAACAGCCTACGTACGACAGTCGTACAACAGAAGTTGTATGAGCAGACTATAAAACTTTGGTAGTACCAACAAGCGGTCGTACGACCGTTGTATCGTGTGTACAGAGAAGTTGGTCCAACAAATTGTATTGTGCAAAACACGCATGCTCAGAAGTCAGGAAGGGCCGGACGCTACTTACATGCAACTGAACTTTCTCTTTATACGTTCATAACACGTCACTGCGTTCGGCTTGGTCGTACGATCGAGTAGTGCATGTCAGTACGCAAGTTACCTGATCCAACATACGATTTGGTCCGTTTGGTCATACGACCATCGAACCGTGTGTACAAGGCTTTAGACTGGCCTTAATAAAGAATTTGAATTACTTTATATTATTGCACCTTATTTGCTCTTTGTATATATTTCTTGGTAATTGTCAGATTCCTACCACCATCTGTTGCAGAGATATTACTAACACCTTGTGTCTGTAATTCTATAATAAATACTAGCATGCAACAAAGAGCATAATTATTATTATAATAATATATATTTTTTTAATACTTGAATAATAATATAAATTGTATAATATATTTTATAAAATATAATATTAAATTATATACTGTATATGACAATTATCATTATTATATATTAGAGTACTATTAAAGAATAATCCAGCAACTTCAGTTATCCCTGCTCTTTAATCACTGACCTGCACTATGCAGTAAAAATTGAGATACATCTGTGCTCAGCAGACTCGGCGGATTACTCTGTCTTCTTTTTTTTTTTATTTGCCATCACTTTTCTATGTTTCTATGGCTTCCACATTTGCAACACATGAGATGCTAAAAATGTGTGAACACATGTTAACCCTTACATATTCATAGCAAACTTTTTCTTAGACAACAGGGATTCCTAGCTGCAATCTTAGTGTTGTAATTATTATTTGTGTTAATATATACACACACACACAGCATTATAAAATAAATGCATTCAAAGATGCAGCAAGTATAGCGTAAACATTTTATTAAGGGTCAGAGCTGATGGTTGCATACCCTGAAACCACAGTTGATCCAGAGGAAGAGGAAAAACCCTAATGAAGTGTGGTCCAATTTGCTTCAATAGGGAAAAAATCCTCCTTGACCCAATAAGGCGATCAGAAACTCCCTGGATTTACCATAGTAGACTACAAAAAAATGATAGTCATAGAATTGTTGTCGTCTTGGCTCCTACGTGGATTTCCATCTTTCACTCATGAAGGAGAATGCATCGAAGTACATCAGGTCTTCTGCTGGTATGGAAGGTTTCAGGGCTTTAGAGCCTGTCATACAGTCACCCGCTGAAATGTAATTCTGGTGATCTACCAGAGTGGGAGAAAATTTTGATTAGCTTTTTGTTAATAAATAAAAGCCTTGGAATGCGATATTACCCCACGACTATGAGATAAATGACAGTTTAACCACGTCATATGATGTCCACCCGTCACCACGAAAGTCGCGTCTGCCTATCATTTTGCTATTTGCTCATATGACATCCTCCTGGAACAAGCTTTGCTGCAGGCATGATCTCTCACTGGCTGTGTCCAATGGACACTGCCAGTACCATATGATTGCTGTGACCAATCACAGCAGATCACATGACAGTTGTAAACAGTGGATGGCTTCCTTTCAGGCCATCCATTGTGTACAATTGTGTTGCTAGTTGTGATTGGTCATAGTAATCACATGGTACAGACAAGGTCAATCTCAGCTAATCATGACAATACTCACCGAATGAATCCGTTTTGTATCTGTATTGCTCTCGTCAGTGTGTTAAACAAAAAAAAAATGGTTTTTTTTTTTTTTGTTTTTTTTTTTTTTTATACATACCAGTCAGTGTCCCCGATCACCACCACACCAGTTATATGATGACACTTTACTGCACTTGTGACAGTATGTAAAAAAAAAAAATTGTGAAAAAAACTTTATTTTAAATGAGATAGGCCACCAGTATATCAGGTTTGATTGATTTTCAGATACAGTATCACACAAAAGTGAGTACACCCCTCACATTTTTGTAAATATTTTATTATATCTTTTCATGTGACAACACTGAAGAAATGACACTTTGCTACAATGTAAAGTAGTGAGTGTACAGCTTGTATAACAGTGTAAATTTTCTGTCCCCTCCAAATAACTCAACACACAGCCATTAATGTATAAACTGCTGGCAACAAAAGTGAGTACCCCCTAAGTGAAAATGTCCAAATTGGGTCCAATTAGCCATTTTCCCTCCCCGGTGTCATGTGACTTGTTAGTGTTACAAGGTCTTAGGTATGAATGGGGAGCAGGTGTGTTAAATTTGGTGTTATCGGTCTCGCTCTCTCATACTGATTACTGGAAGTTCAACGTGGCACCTCATGGCAAAGAACTCTCTGGGGATCTGAAAAAAAGAATTGTTGCTCTACATCAGTGGTTCTCAACTCCGGTCCTCGGGACCCACCAACAGGCCAGATTTTAAGTATTACCTGGGGGAGATGCAGACTAGAATACTGCAATCACTGAGCAGCAAATTATATCACCTGTGATGTATTTCAGTTATCCTGCAAACCTGGCCTGTTGGGGGGTCCCGAGGACTGGAGTTGAGAACCACTGCTCTACATAAAGATGGCCTAAGCTATAAGAAGATTGCCAAGACCCTGAAACTGAGCTGCAGCACGGTGGCCAAGACCATACAGCGGTTTAACAGGACAGCTTCCACTCAGAACAGGCCTCGCCATGGTTGATCAAAGAAGTTGAGTGCACATGCTGAGTGTCATATCCAGAGGTTGTCTTTGGTGAATAGACATGAGTGCTGCCAGCATTGCTGCAGAGGTTGAAGAGGTTGGGGGTCGGCCTGTCAGTGCTCAGACCATATGTCACACACTGCATCAAATTGGTCTGCATAGCTGTTGTCCCAGAAGGAAGCCTCTTCTAAAGATGATGCACAAGAAAGCCTGCAAACAATTTTCTGAAGACAAGCAGACTAATGACATGAATTACTAGAAGCATATCCTGTGGTCTGATGAGACCAAGATAAACTTTTATGGTTCAAATGGTGTCAAGCGTGTGTGGTGGCAACCACGTGAGGAGTAGAAAGACAAGTGTGTCTTGCCTACAGTCAAGCATGGTGGTGGGAGTTTCATGGTCTGGGGCCGCATGAGTGCTGCCGGCACTGGGGAGCTACAGTTCATAGAGGGAACCATGAATGCCAACATGTACTGTGACATACTGAAGCAGAGCATGATCTACTCCCTTCGGAGACTGGGCTGCAGGGCAGTATTCCAACATGATAACGACCCCAAACACACCTCCAAGATGACCACTGCTTTGCTAAAGAAGCTAAGGGTAAAGGTAATGGACTGGCCAAGCATGTCTCCAGACCTAAACCCTATTGAGCATCTCTGGGGCATCCTCAAACAGAAGGTGGAGGGGCACAAGGTCTCGAACATTCAAGCACTCCATGATGTCGTCATGGAGGAGTGGAAGAGGACTCCAGTGGCAACCTGTGAAGCTCTGGTGAACTCCATGTCCAAGAGGGTTAAGGCAGTGCTGGAAAATAATGGTGGCCACACAAAATATTGACACTTTGGGCCCAATTTGGACATTGTCACTTAGGGGTGTACTCACTTGTTGCCAGCAGTTTAGACATTAATTGCTGTGTGTTGAGTTATTTTCTGGGGGCAGCAAATTTACACTGTTATACAAGCTGTACACTCACTACTTTACATTGTAGCAAAGTTTAATTTCTTCAGTGTTGTCACATGAAAATATATAATAAAATATTTACAAAAATGTGAGGGGTGTACCCACTTTTGTGAGATACTGTATATACCAAAGTTTATGGACTCTTAACTTTCCAACAGACTAAATAATAAACACGGATTTGGGTTATATTCACAAAAGAAATGTAGCCGAATATATTTTGGCCTAAATTTATAAAGAAAGATTATTTATTTGCAAAATTTTACAACTGAAACAAAGAAAAACAGTTTTTTCCATACCTTTTTTTTTCAAAAATTTGGTCTTTTTTCATTTATTTAGCAAAAAAAAAAAAACCCAGTGGTGATTACAATACCACCAAAAGAAAGCCATATTTGAAAAAAAAATGCTAAAAATGTTATACGAGTCCAGTGTTGCATGACCGCGCAATTATCATTCAAAGTGTGACAGCGCTGAAAATTGGCCTGGGCAGGAAGGGAGTGAAAGTGCCTGGTTTTGAAGCAGTTAAAGTAACATTGGGCTACATTCCCAAAAGTATCAGAAAAGAGCTTATCTGCCCAAAAATTATATTTTTGCTTCAGTGATTAAAGTATCCTGAGATAATCTATTAGATATTTATTTATTAAAGGTACTTATGTAGCACCATCCGTTTACGCAGCGATATACACATATATATATATATATATATATATATATAAAATGTACATTCAGTCCCTGCCCTCAAGGAGCTTACAATTCCCTATACCCTATTCTCCCCATACCTAACTCCAGCTAAATCAATTGAGCTGAAGAAGAGATGGCTGTAAAGTTTCCTACTGTTAACAGACACATGATCACAAAAAAAAGCTTGAAGATTAATGGCAAACACAAATGACCAATTTCATCTGTTCCCTTTCTTAAATAATGTTTTATCCCCCGTCTTTCTATTCCTATATTGTTTTCTATCAACTTGTTTGAAATATCTGCTAATAGGCAGCTAAAATATTTTGGAACAATGAACAATTTATCATTTTCATAATTTGTGATTTATGGAGAGCTATTATATAATGTTTTCTGTCCAGGCAATAACCAAATTGAGTGGGTCCAGAGGACAGGAGTTGAGAACCAGAGCTCTAGGGTGTGTGCTCTCAGAGAAGATATGTTTGGGGGTTTTATGCAATCTTCATGTCTAAATTGTGTCTGTTTGTCAATGTGTACCTCAGCTCGCCTACTTATAAATATAAAAATAAATTCTCTTTCAATGAGGTCTCGGAGTTTAGTATCGAACTCAAGGTAAACTGCTGTATCTATACACACTGCTGTGTGCATCTCATAATCCCCGTCGTCACAAAATGGTTCTGAGACCACTGCCATATCATAGACCATGCATCCAAGAAAGATATAGTCCACTATTTTGTTATAAGTCCTTCATAGATGAACCTATGGAAAGATCAGGGAGATTAAAGGTCAAATATGGTACAAGTAAATGCTTAGTGATCCGTATGCAACTAAAGATCTTGAAAGGCCATGGTGAAAGAAGCCCTCAGATTAGTCAAATTCATTTAATCCTTACCTCTGGTGCCATGTGGGGTGCTGTGCTGATGCAATCATTGACCATAAGGGATCCTAACATGTTTGCCACCACCAGGCAAAAATCAGCTATTTTAGCACGACTGGCGCCATCCAGCAGTATGTTGTCTGGTTTTATGGTTCTGTAAAGAGAGAGAGTATAAGGTGAACTTGGACTTCCAACATATGATATAATAGAAATGTCTCTCCTTAGACTAATTATTAATTTAGTATTATGTTGCATGTCCTTACCTGTGTACAATGCCCCTGGAATGTAGATGTTGAAGTCCACACAACATCTCTGCTGCAAGGAATCTGATGTGGAGAAAAATATGTATATATATATATGCATGCATGTCCTTATCCATTTTTCTGTTCCTATCATCACTGGTAACCCACATCCCTCAAACATGCTTATAATAAATGATTGCAATGCTTACCTAGTGGTTGCCGCATCAGCTGGAGTTTTGGCTGTAATCAAAGATTGTAGATCTACCCCGCTCATACTATATGACAAAATAAGATGTAATCCTGCAAAAAAATACAGAAAAAAGATATTAAATTCGTACAGGCATCATTTATACTCTTGAGTACTCCCTCCTCACATATGATTGTCTTGTATCCTTTGCTAAGATAAAATGGGCGTTATGCCATTATGCCTAGTTAGCAGGTTAATAAATGTGAGGGTCTAGGTGGATAATAAGACTTGACATTTGGTGAGTGAGTGGTGAAGGGTGACGATAATTACATCTGTCAGGAACGTGGGGAGGGCATGAGTGAGGAAGTGGCTATCTCTGCTCATTTCCAACACTTGACATTCAATGAGGACACTGCTGGGATCTTCTTCCATTAGGAGCCTTTTCTTTACCATCTTGATTGCTAGTTCATGGCCAGTGGAAGGTTGAAATGCCATCATTACAGAAAGAAGAGAAAAGGTTGTTACATAATTCATAAAGATAGAGAGTCCCAGTCTCCCCTTGATGCTTTACTATTTCAGACATCATCATCACTAGTTCTGACCCTAGGTGGGCTTTCACAAAATATGGAGCAACTGCAGTGTAAATCAATTCCACAACACTGTCAATAAGGAACTAACATTGATTCTCAAATAGGATTAGGAAATGAAACTGGGAAGGTTTCTACATATCTATCTTTCCCATTATTGCAAGTTGGTTTAAATAGTATAGGCTTAATTTACAAAGCTAACACAACAGGAGTAGGTGCCTTCAAAAAAAGTTACTTTCAACTATGTGCAATGACATTTGAAAATTACTGTCACATGGAAGAAAAAAAAACAATGCTTTTCTTTGTGTAAAGCTTTGTGGATTATGTTACCAGGCTTTGATGTGTGTGCGTGTGTATATATAAATATACAGTATCTCACAAAAGTGAGTACACCCCTCAGATTTTTGTAAATATTTTATTCTATCTTTTCATGTGACAACACTGAAGAAATTACACTTTGCTACAATTTAAAGTAGTGAGTGTACAGCTTGTATAACAGTGTAAATGTATTGTCCCCTCAAAAAAACTCAACACACAGCCATTAATGTCTAAACCGCTGGCAACAAAAGTGAGTACACCCCTAAGTGAAAATGTCAAAATTGGGCCCAAAATGTCAATATTTTGTGTGGCCACCATTACTTCCCAGTACTGCCTTAACTCTCATGCAGACCAATTTGATGCAGTGTGCGGCGTATGATCGGAGCACTGACAGGCTGACCCTCCACCCCTTCAACCTCTGCAGCAATGCTGGTAGCACTCATACATCTAGTTCCCAAAGACAACCTCTGGATATGAGTGGAACCTGTCCTGTTAAACCCCTGTATGGTCTTGGCCACCATGCTGCAGCTCAGTTTCAGGGTCTTGGCAATCTTCTTATAGCCTAGGCCATCTTTATGTAGAGCAACAATTCTTTTTTTCAGAACCTCAGAGAGTTCTTTGCCATGAGGTGCCATGTTGAACTTCCAGTGACCAGTATGAGAGAGTGAGAGCAATAACACCAAATTTAATGCACCTGCTCCCCATTCACACCTGAGACCTTGTAACACTAACGAGTCACATGACACCGGGGAGGGAAAATGGCGAATTAGGCTCAATTTTCACTTAGGGGTGTACTCACTTTTGTTGCCAGCAGTTTAGACATTAATGGCTGTGTGTTGAGTTACTTTGAGGAGACAGCAAATTTACACTGTTATACAAGCTGTACACTCACTACTTTACATTGTAGCAAAGTGTAATTTCTTCAGTGTTGTCACATTAAAAGATATAATAAAATATTTACAAAAATGTGAGGGATGTACTCACTTTTGTGAGATACTGTATATACACCCTAACATATTTGTCAGAAAACCTTTACTATCTTTTCAGAATCATTTTTTTCTGTGAGAGATTACACTACAAATTACTCCGGCAAATGTGGGCCATTGATTGCATCCAAGATTTGTTAATTTGCACACTCAAAGTATTTTTCCTAACAAATTAATTCAAGATCATGTTGAAAAAATGAATACACCCTAATGAAGTCTTAAGCCCCTTTCACATGGGCTTTCCGATCAGGTCAGCCTGTCAGTTTTTCAGGCGGACCTGATCGGACACTAAATGTAGTCCTATAGAGTGGAGGATGTCAGCGGTGACATGTCCGTTGACACCCGCCGCTATCCGATCTGATCTGTGAAATCCAGACGGAGACCCGATTTTCCATCCGTCTGGCAGTTTGGATTGGATGAAAACGGACAGGCAGTCTGTTGTCCTCTGATATCCCCATAGAGGAGAGTGGGGCTCTGACAAGTCCATCTCAGCACAGTAAGCGGAGACGGACCTGTCACCCGCCTGCTCAGCGGGGATCAGCGGAGCGATCCCACGCTGAACAAAGAGGAGTCTGCTGGGTGGATCACCCGTGTGAAAGAGCCCTTCAGAGCAAAGCTAAATTTTAGACAACAAAATCTTAACTAACAAGAATTAAACTACAGGTGAGTCTATTCATTAAACAGGTGTCCAGCAGACAGTTGATTATAAAAGGGGGTCACTTAACAAAGAAAACCCTCCCATTTCATGCTGTCAGAAATGGCACTACATCAAATAGAAATGTCACAAGGCCTGAGAAAGAGAATCATTTCTTTACACAAGAAAGGTAAAGGCTACAAGAAGATCAGCAAAGCTTTACTTTTCAGTCAGAATACTGTAGCAAAAGTGATACAAATACTTAACGAAGATGGAACTGCAACCATCTCACAGAGATGTCCAGGCCATCCATGGTAGTTAACACCTCCACAGGAGCATCTTCTGATGAGAAGACTTAAAGAAAATTGCCATGCAAGTTCACTGCAGTTAGCTAAAGTAGAAAGCCAAACTGGGGTGATTGTTTCCTGTGACACAATACGGCATACGCTGCAGAGGGATGGCATGCATGGGTGTCGTCCACGAAGGAAGCCTCTTCTAAAGCCCATGCACAAAAAAGCCCGCCTAGAATTTGCCAGGGCCCGTGCTGAAAAAGAAGACTACTGGGACTCTGAGCTCTGGGATGACGAGACCAAGATAAAATGTTTTTGGAACTGATGGCTTCAAAACTGTATGGCGTCGCAAAGGTGAGGAGTACAAAAAAAAATGCATGGTGGTGTCCTTGGTGAGGCTACAATGAGTGCTCCTGGTGTACTGCTCTATATTGAAAGAGAAGATGCTACTATCACTCCGCGCCCTTGGTCATCATACACTTTTCCAACATGACAATGATCCAAAACACATCTAAGGCCACTGTTGCATTCCTGAAGAAGAACAGAGTGAAAGTGATTCAGCGGCCAAGTATGTCTCCTGGTCTGAACCCAATTGTACACCTATGGGCAACTCTGAAGAGTCAAGTTGAGCATCACTCTCCATCCAGCATCCAGGCTCTAAAAGAGGTTGTTCTTGAAGAATGGAAAAAGATCGATGTTGCAATATGTCGCCAACTTGCTCATTCTATGCCCAGAAGACTTGGTGCTGTTCTTGCAAATTATGGAGGTTATACAAAGTACTAGATGTAGTAGTTCTTGTTGTGGGGTGTATTCATTTTTGCATCAACTAATTTGAGTAAAACTGAAGATTTTGTGATCTAAGTTATGTTATTAACCTTACTTTCATGTAATGGAGCTAAACAAATGTTCTATAAAACTCGGGTGTAAATGGGAAGTAGGTGTGTTAAATGTGGTGTTATCGCTCTCACTCTCTCCTACTGGTCACTGGAAGTTCAACATGGCACCTCATGGCAAAGAACTCTCTGAGGATCTGAAAAAAAGAATTATTGCTCTACATAAAGATGGCCTAGGCTGTAAGAAGATTGCCAAGACCCTGAAACTGCACTGCAGCACAATGGCCAAGACCATGCAGCGGTTTAACAGGACAGCTTCCACTCAGAACAGGCCTCGCCATGGCTGACCAAAGAAGTTGAGTGCCCATGCTCAACATCATATCCAGAGGTTGTCTTTGGGAAGCAGAACTATGAGTGCTGCCAGCATTGCTGCAGAGGTTGAAGGGGTGGGGGTCAGCCTGGCAATGCTCAGACCATATGTCACATACTGCATCAAATTGGTCTGCATGGCTGTCATCCCAGAAGGAAGCCTCTTATTAAGATGATGCACAAGAAAGCCTGCAAACAGTTTGCTGAAGACAAGCAGACTAAGGACATGGATTACTGGAACCATGTCCTGTGGTCTGATGAGACCAAGATAAACTTATTTGGTTAAGATGGTGTCAAGCACGTGTGGTGGCAACCAGGTGAGGAGTACAAAGACAAGTGTGTCTTGCCTAAAGTCAAGCATGGTGGTGGGAGTGTCATGGTCTGGGGCTGCATGAGTGCTGCCAGCACTGGGGAGCTACAGTTCATTGAGGGAACCATGAATGTCAACATGTACTGTGACATACTGAAGCAGAGCATGACCCCCTCCATTCAGAAAATGGGCCGCAGGGCAGTATACCAACATGATAACGACCCCAAACACACCTCCAAGACGACCACTGCCTTGCCAAAGAAGCTGAGGGTAAAGTTGATGGACTGGCCAAGCATGTATCCAGACCTAAACCCTATTGACCATCTGTGGGGCATCCTCAAATGGAAGGTGGGGGAGCGTAAGGTCTCTAACATCCACCAGCTCCGTGATGTCGTCATGGAGGAGTGGAAGAGGACTCCAGTGGCAACCTGTGAAGCTCTGGTGAACTCCATGCCCAAAAGGGTTAAGGCAGTGCTGGAAAATAATGGTGGCCACACAAAATATTGACACTTTGGGCCCGTTTTGGACATTTCCACTTAGGGGTGTACTCACTTTTGTTGCCAGCGGTTCAAACATTAATGGCTGTGTGTTGAGTTATTTTGAGGGGACAGCAAATTTACACTGTTATACAAGCTGTACGCTCACTGCCTTACATTGTAGCAGTGTCATTTGTCATTTATTCAGTGTTATCACATGAAAAGATATAATAAAACATTTAAAAAAATGTGAGGGGTGTACTCACTTTTGTGAGATACTGTATATTGAAATGCTTGTATCTGTGTATATGCTCTCTGTCTAGAGTGGTACTCCAGCCAAATTCTTTTGTTCTTTTTGTTTGGATAGTGAGGCAAAGGGTAGAACCTTGATCGGGTATTATTGCCGTCCATCAAGAAGTGTTCAAAATATTCCCAGTGTAAACACAAATGGTAATAAATAAGTGACAGAGGTTCAAACCCTTACCATCTCTAGTAATAGGGTTTTTACTGCTGCTTTAGTGACCCTTTTAGGTGTTAAGGGAATGGTAACCAAGACCGTAATAAAAGTCTGTCAGAAAATCTAACCTTTCCCCACTTAGACATTTATGTCTAAGCCAATGTCACTTCCTGTACCCCGACGGAGTCCAACTCAGACTGCAAACCAGGGACTTTAGGATTGTATCCATAAATGAAGGTGAGGGATTTAAGGTTTTTTTTTTTTAGGCTGAGTGGAGAAAAATCATAAACTGTATCAATTATTTTTTTTCCTTGAAGGGAACGTTTTGAGGAGAATTCCTCTTATTTTCCTTTTGGGTGACCATGTTGTAAATCTCTAATGAGAGAACAGAGAAGAAAAAGTGGGCTATAGCAGATTGGCGGGTGGGATGCTCCTCCAGGGTGGACATCATATGACGTCCTCCCGGTCATGCCACTTGTGCGGAGGTGAGCAGCGTGGCCATCGGTGGTAAGCCATGTCCGTCGGACACAGCGCATCACTGATCAGAGTAAAGAGCCAATGACAGTGGCTCTTTATCATGTGATCAGCTGTGTCCAATCACAACTGACCCCATGTAAACAAAATGTAGGTTATCAACATTTCCTTTCCTCAGCGCTGTCAGTGTAAGAGTAAAGGAAAGGCGATAACCAGCTTTCCTGTGACTGGGGACATTTACGCTAATAATCAGGGCACTGATCATCAGTGCCAATCAATGTCCATCAGTGCAGCGTAGCAGTGCAGCCTTATCAGTGGCTCTTCATCAGTGCAGCCTCATCAGCGTACATTAGTGAAGAAGAAAAATTACTTATTTGCAAAATTTTATAACAGAAGCAAGAAAAGCTGTTTTTTCAAAATTTTTGGTCTTTTTTCATTTGTTTAGCAAAAAATAGTGATGATTACATACCGCCAAAAGAAAGCTCTATCTATATTAAGAACTGATAAAAATGTCACATAGGTACAGTGTTGCATGACCGCACAATTGTCATTCAAAGTGAGACAGCACTGAAAAATGAAAATTGGCCTGGGCACAAAGGGGGTGACAGTATCTAGTAGGCAAGTGGGTAAAACAAGAAATAAAGGATTATGGACTGCTGCACTCAAAGCCCTGTTTTGATCTCCATTTAAATTCTGTAGAGATATTTTGAAACAGCCAGCTCATGCAAGGAAACCCACAAACAACTTGCAACTGAATTAATTTTGCATGAAGATGCGGTCATAATATTATGATGTTGATGCCAGACACTGGTGGGCAAAATGCCTACAAGAAACAATACCAGCTTCTGATGCCATGGGCATACTTTAGTTTTTCAACATGTACATCATTAAATCTGTTGATGCTTTTGTTGAATAAATGATTGAAAAGGCAATTTTTTTTCTTGTGTTTTATTCAAGTATATCACCCTTATCTGTACTCACTGTTTGAAGCTCTAATGTTTGCCTGTTCGACAATATTGAAAAAGTCAACAATTTCCATGAAGATGCACTTCATTTTGTTTATGACTGTACATCACATGTGATTGAAGTGGTAATGAAGACAAATCCATAATTGCTTGTTTTAATGAGAATAAATTAATTGACTCCTGGTATTGATACGTATTCTGAACACAAGTGGTTAGTAGTGCTGCTTATGACAGTGTAACTTATCCTTGTGTTTTTCATATTCTTTTTACATCTTTGGATCAATTATGTATATGGTTCAAAGGCTTATAAAGCAACATGGTTTTAATGATTTAAAATGTATGGCCCTGTCTATGAGTAGGGACCACAAGAACTTGTATCACCTTCATTAACCTTATTCTGCACGGCCTTCTTATTTCTGGTTTTCTCTGGTATGTAAAGCAGTATAAAAACCAAAAAGCAAACATTTATTATATTTTAGTTTACCAATTCTTAGAAGTGATGGCTGCATTAGCTGTCTTTCTTTCTTTCTTTTTCTTTCTTTCTTTCTTTCTTATTTTCTTTCTTTCTTTCTTTCTTTCTCTTTCTTTCCTTCTTTCTCTTTCTTTCTTTCTTTCTTTCTCTTTCTTTCTTTCTCTTTCTTTCTTTCTTTCTTTCTTTCTTTCTCTTTCTTTCTTTCTTTCTTTCTTTCTCTCTTTCTCTTTCTTTCCTTTCTTTCTTTCTTTCTTTCTTTCTCTTTCTTTCTTTCTTTCTTTCTTTCTTTCTCTTTCTTTCTTTCTCTTTCTTTCTTTCTTTCTTTCTCTTTCTTCCTTTCTTT